>PVHP010027464.1:0-23888 GCA_004024765.1 Zapus hudsonius | reverse complement strand
CCTCCCCGCCAGCCCGCCACAGGGACCGGCTTGTTCTTTGTGCCGGCAAATATTTATTTTGGTTCAAGTGGCCCCCTTTCCACAAAGACCACCTGGTTGTAATCAATAACACCTATTTTCAGATAATCTGCCGCTCTCTAGGCAGGCCGAGGAGGAGCTCACCGAACAGAGACCTTTTCAAAGGGCATTTTAAATGGGCTGGATTCACGGAGGGCTGGGGGGGGAGGTCCCCCCACGGGTGGGGGGGTTGGGGAGGAGGGACGGGGACCTGGGTGGTCAGGCTCGAGCTGGGCTCCAGCCCTGCCGGGTGGGCGGCTCCCATCTAAAAGGGGGTGCTGCTTGACGTAGGGGCTGGGGGCTTCCAGGAACCTTTCACCAAATAAAACCAACTGAAAGCCTTTCTTTTGGCAGGCCAAGCATTGCTCAAAGGTAGGCTTCCTTGGAGAAATGCCCTCCAAACCAGCATGTGTTGTCAAATTGGATTCTGGCTTGAGGCAGAGCAGAGCCACCCAGCACTGGAGTCCCTCCCAGAAGCTGAGGGGCTTGACTTCCTCCCTCCTTAAATAGGGACTAACCCCTGCCCAACAGGCAGGCCAGCCATTCCTAATAGAAACCGAGGTGCCCCCCCCACTACCCCATGTGGCTTTAGTGCCTGGTCTGCAGCAAGGTCCTGGTTCTATCCCCAGCCCACACACGCATGCCCCAATAAATACCAAATAAACCCAAGTGTGCTTAGGCTTCTAGACCCAGTGCTCCAGAGGATGGGGATGAAAGGACTCTTGAGAAAGACCTTTTGTCTTAGGAAACCAGAAAGGCATGGATACGTTGGGCTAGCATTGCTCCAAGTTCTGGATGCCTCAGGGAAGAGACCAGACAAAACTGCACCCTGGTGGGGCTTTAGAGTGACAGATGATGGATGAAGGACTTAGTGGGCACCTACTAGATGCATGCCACAGGAAAGTGTGTGACTGGGGAGTGGGAACAGCCTCCCTCCCTTGCTCAGTTTGTTTTCTGTAGCACAAGTCCAGGGAGGTGCTCACCATAAAGTAGAGAAGAAGAATGGGGCAGAAGGGGCTTAGGTCCAAACATCCCAGAGGGGGTATCCACAAGTCATGGGCCAAGTTCATCTACTAATGTCTTTTCAGAGCCTCAGAACCTTCAGCTATAAATCAGAATCTATAATACCACTTTTTACGGTTTGTTTTAAATTGCACGCCTTCCTCCAAATAGGACATTGGAGTCTAAGCCCGTGGTGATGCAGTATTGTTTTGTAATGTGACACTGTAGAATTTCCATAACTTAATTTGAGATTTTTGGGGTGAAGCATGGTAATCAAATTTAAGTTATGGCATTGTCCTGACTTTGACAGGCAGGCAACTGGTGCCTGCCCTACCCACAGCCTGTTTTTTTTGGGGGGGGGGCTGGCTATTGTGTGTCAAGTGACCCTCTTGGTCCAGGCATAGGTTTCTAACTCAAGGACAACCAATCCGTAGATGCCAAAGTCTGTCTACCTTTTTGACAGTGCAACATGACATTATTTACAAAGCTCACCCTTGAGAACCATGCATTGAGTGACAAAAATGTTTTCTTTTTAATCTCATGTTTAATCTCAAGTACAGGCAAGTCATTTTGTGTTGAGTCTCATTGATAGCCTGATGTGGCTGCAGGTTGGTCACAACTGACTGGGTGCCAAGAGTGAGGTGATGTTTCAACTTATCACACCAGACCTGGTTTAATTAAACTTCCCTGTGTGTAGTTGGTGCTGCGACCTTGTGCCTACCACCCATCTGCATTCCTCTCCTCTTAAACATTTTAACTGGGAAACATGGAGAGATGGAGGCAGATGGTAGTGGGAAGATGGGAAGAGGTGCCCTTAGTCATGGGCACAGGGGAGAACCCTCCCTGGTGTCCATGGGACCCTGATAGCGATGTTGTCTCTTGTGGGAGAGCCTGCTTTCTGGAGCTTCTCATCTCCCTCATTGCCAAGGATATTTTGCAGTGATTTTTTTTCAGGACTCCAGGAAACCCAGCGAGCCCCTGTCCTATACAATCAGCAGAACCCACCTTCCATGATATGGTTCTACCAATGCAGAGATATTCTTTGGCCTGCTATGGCCAGGTTGGTTGGGTGGAGAACAGTGGTGAAAATCTTCTCCTATTATAATGTTTCTCTGTCTTCAGAGATGACATGAGAGAGGGGGTGAGACTGATTTCCTTACTCCTCTGTGCTAGTTGGGCCAGGCTGGGGATGAATTTATGTCACTGCTCTTCATCAAGAATGTGGCTTTCTCCCTCTGGTGAGATGTCCTCAGCGGCTCTGTGCTTGCAGAAAGATTAAACATGGTACAGATGACCCAGGGATTTGATGGCCCCCGGAAAGATTGTGATAAGAGAGGGGAGGCGGATAGGAAGCCGGGTGGTGTGTTGGAATTTGGGGTAATTGAATTTGCTGTGCAGCCAGTAGTTATGACTTGGGTCATCCTCTGGATGTTTGGTCGTAAATCCACCAAGACCAAGAAATTCCATGGTTAGGCCAATTGTTCCATTTTTCTCAAAGGGCCATGAGTAGTAGGGGAGAGAGTCTAAGCCTGTGAATAATTGATCAGTCTGACAACCCATGGTCCCAGCCACCGGTTCCTTCCCTCACTGAGCTGTTGACCAAAGTGACCCACGACGTTCCAAAAACAAGATAGAATTCTGTCAAAGCTCTTGAGTGCCCTTCCCAGGCCTGAGGCCAAACCCTGTTGCTGAAGAAACCACAGACTGCCACCGATCAACATAGAGAGACCCTTCAAGGTCCGGAATGGTAACCAGCCCCCAGATGTAAATTAGTGCAGTGCTGGAAGGCACTGTACAAGCTGCCTTGGGAAGCTGATCAGCAACAGCTGGAGTAAACAGAGACCACTGGCATGAAACAGTCTGTGGCCATGAGTAGGTTGACCACACCTCCTACTGGGAAAGAACAGCAAACCAAGAAAGGAGCACTTGTGCAATGGAGAAACCTGGGCCTGGGGGAGACAATCAACAGATTTTAGATTTGGCCAAATATTCCACTTAGGGAGGGGGAGCCCTTGACTGGAACTGGGGATTCAGAGCGATAGGCACCAGATCCCGTACTCTTGGGCTCACAAGAAAAGATGCAATATGGGAGCAATTGACGGGAGGCTACTAAAAATAGAATCTAGGTAATCCAGAATTGTTTCTATTTATTAACCTGCACTGATCTCACTCTCCGATTGAGATTGTGTTTGTATTTTTCAGGATACAGTGAGAGAGCTGTAGCCCATCTAATCCTACCATCTGACCGTAGGCAGATAGCTGAGATCCTGGCAAGAGATGAGCCACCACAGTCATACCGTGGAGGATCCATATGGAATCCCACAGAGTATGATGGGATGAACAAGGGACCCACAGCCACAGCCATTCAATCACCACAGGATAAGCCAGGGTGACAGAAACCAACAATTTTCGACACAAAGACCCCTAAGCTCACAACATTAAAGCAGCCTTAATACTCGCCCACCACGACTCAGGGAACTGAGCGGAAGAGGGGGCAGAAAGATTGTGAGAGCCGTGGTGGGAGAGACTGTCCAGAGGCATGGCACCCCTCAGTAACAGCATACTTGGGCCAGGAGAACCCAGCTGAATACTAAGCTATCCATGGTCCCCGGCCACAAGGACTGATCCAGACGACCCACGGAGTAGGATATCCAGCTGATTGGCGATGGGGAATAGGGACCATTGGGGAACTGGGGATAACAACTCATCATTTGCCCACTAAATAATGTAATTCATTATGGACAATAAATACACACACACACACACACACACACACACACACACACACACACACACACACATAAAGATTTAGTAAAGGGTTCATTCCCCTTCTGAAAATCAGAGTAAGCTACATTTTTGCATCGAGATCGTTATACTAAATCCTGGAAGCCCACAACACAATCTCTTCATCTTTGTGACTTTTTTGCTCAAGGCAATCAGTAGACATACTTCAAGATAATTTGTTTATCTGTTCTGAGCCCCAAAATACTGGAGGTGGAACAGGCTCCCCAGAGACCTGCTATATGTGAATTATGAGGTGGTTGCCACTGCCTTTTGGCCCTGTGCCAATTGTAATTAGCTGCCAACCAACTGAAAAACTGATCTCTTGAAAATGAGATGTTTCTTACAAAGTCAGATTTAACCTAAGTGCAACTATGATTTTTATGGCATTGGAGTTTTGGGGAAATCTGTGCAAAGGCTCAAAATGTTCCTTCTGGAATTAACCAGATATCAGCAGAGGCAAAGGGTTTGGAGCAGTGCAGGTCTCTTTAGGGCTCAGCCTGGGGAAGGTCGTGCCTTTGGCTATGTAGCTCAGTGTGGGCATGAAAACCCCTGTCTCTCTTATCCCTCTTTATTTCTCTTACCTCTGAGAGCTGGCTTTGGCCACAAGTGGTAAATACTTCATCTGCTCAAATGAGTCCTAAAATATTGGATTCACTGGAGTTCAGGGTCTTGGACTTGGGATGGGAATTGCTGACTTGTAAAGGTCTGATGAAAGAACAGGCCAAGGGTCCCCAGAGCTACTCTCTGGAAGGTTAAGTTGAAGCTCTAACCCAATGAGCTTGGTTGTGCAGGAACTAGTGACACATCCACGGTCCTTCCCTGTGCAAGGAGCCCCTCCAGAGTTTGCATTCTGGCAATTCTGAATTTTCAGAGAGGGACCTGACACAAATCGGTTTCCCAATGGTCATATGCTCTATTAAACTTTTTTTTCTAAATGACAAATCTTTACATTACGCAGAAAAATTGTGAGATAAGTTTATACTGCAAAAACAGACAAAGAGCAGAGGAAGTGAAACTGTCAGGGAAAGCAGAGGTGTCTGGGAAGTATCGCAAGGATATATGTGATGCTTGATTAAACATTTCTGGAAGCCAGGGGCTCTGGGCAATATAATAATCAGTGGGGAAAGAAATACTGCATCTACTGGGGAAAGCAATTAACACCAAACAGGGATGCAGTAAAAACGGCTAGCAAATTATAACCGTGATCTCTAATGCTCTGGCTACAACTTCCCTGGTTTTATTTCTCTATCTCTGGAGTTATCAGGAACTGAGCAGAGCTGACACCTCATTCTGCCTGTCGGCATTGCTATGCTGTGGACCCTTTCTGTCCAGCAGGTGCAGTTTGACAAACAACAGACATGTATTGGGTCCTTCTGGAAGCCAGGCATGGAGCCAGACATTGTCCTTGTCGTCTAAGGGAAGGCTCAGACCTTTATCCAAGAAGATCCTAAGGTCTTACACTGCTCTGTCATTGTACTACCCAACAATCAAAAGTGATTTGAAAGTCATGCAGGCTTCACCCCAGCCTCTATCAAAACACTCATGTCATAACCCAAGACATTGCTTTTCGACTTCTCCAGCCATACCTCCTTCTCTTTGCCTCTTACAATTTCTCTCCAGGAGAGAGAAATGTGAATATTTTTTTCATTTATAAAAAAAGATTATTGAGAGCCTTGGTGGGGGAGAATATCCAGAGACATGGCTCCCCTCAGTAACAACATACTAGGGCTGGAAGAACCGGGCTGACTACTAGGCTATCCATGGACCCCTGCCCATGGAGGAGGATATCCAGCTGATTGGGGATGGGGAAGAAGGGCATTGGGGAACGGGGGATAACAACTTATTGTCTGCCCATTAAATAATATAACTCATTATGGACAATAAAAAAAGATTATAACGGAACATAAGAGCATTAGGAAACTAATTTGAAGTTTTAATTTTCTCCACCTCCCCCAGCCATCACCCGGTGTTTTCCATCTCAGAAAACACATGTGCATCCGTGTGTGTGTGTATGAACAAAGGCTGGCAAAAGTCACATGTTAATGAAACTTGCTGCCCATCTCCCTTTCTTCTTCCTCTCCCTCAGCTGAGCCGAGTAAAGAGAGACTGGGGAGGTGTGGTGTGTCATAGGAGTCAGGACTCCATCAGGGCAAGTTGCAGAATATGTCATCCAAAGAGTGGCATCCATACAGCTTTGGGTGGGAAGAGGTGATGTCTAGGCAGTGGGGGCACCAGGATGGCAACTGAGGTCCAAGCAGGGAGAGGATCCCGTTGAATGGGGGTAGAGAGGGTACTGGTAGGAAAGTCTGGTGAGGTGCAAGAGGGCCCATAAGGAAGTACATGCAGTCTGCTTACCAAAACTCCAGTTTCTCACTGTCAAATAAGAGGATTACAAATATGGAAAAGGAAGAAACTAGAGGGAATCCTGTGTATTAGATTAGAAATGAAAAAGTCTGTAAACCAAAGTATATGTGTATGTATATATGCAGATGCATAGAAAAACCTAGACTATACAAGCATGATGTACAAATATGTATATGTATGTATTATCTAGCTTTGTCCACTGGGAAGACGAAGCAATAATTCCTGGAGAAATGACTGGTTCCAGGGCTGAAACAGAAAGATTGATGGGAATACGTCAATCGAAATTGAAACCAGCTTGAGTGTCCTTCCATAGGGACAAAATAATTATCAAATTACCAAAATATTAATAAAATATTAATAAAACCATATCACATCCACTCAGTAAAATTAGAGAATAGAAGCATTTAGAGATATGTCTTTAGAGGCACGTTTTAAATTATAAATAAATGAATGCATACATTAAATTATGATGATGCATGGGGCACTTCCATAGACTGTCTATCAGAACGCTATCTGCAAAGGAGAAAAGAGGAACTTTTGAGAGAAGACTGGCAAACAGCGGCTTACACAAATCATCCAAATGAACATCATCAATAGTGAGATACATTGAGATTGCGTGCCTCCAGAGAGGCTGCAAGGAGAACAATGCAGTGTGACTTCTGCAGTTGCGCTTCCAAGGAAGCGTAGCCAAAATCTAATCACGAGGAGCTACCAGACAACCTCAAATTGGGGCCCATTCTACAAAACAGCTGGCCTGTGATGCTCTAAGTCCTGAGAGCCAGATGCCACTTGTGATTCTGAGTTGGATCCTTTCCTCACAACAGGCCTATAACCTAGTTACTCAGGAAGCTGAAGCACGATGCTCACAAGTTCAAGTCCAGCCTGCTACACAGTGGATTCCAGGCCAGCCTGTGCAAGACTTTGCCTCAAAATAGAGTAAAAAGAGGGCTGGGAAAATAGCTAAGCAAATACAACCATTGCTTAGCAGGTGCAAAATTAGGTCCAATCTCCAGTACTGGGGGGGGGGACAAAAAGCAGAAACAACACAGTGGGGTAGCTAACTAGCCAGGTGAAGGGTGCCTGAGGAGGAGGTGGAAGAGAGCTGTCCATGTTAATTCTCTCAGTCACAAGGTTGTGGTTGGCTCTCGGAGGAGGAGCTTGTGGCTTTGCTGAAATACACATACACAGAACACGCTCTTTGTACTCTTCCAACTTCTTTGTAAGTTTGTGGCATTGAGTTTTCTAATTTAAAAAATTTATAGCTACAATCTGCAAGCCAATGGCATAATATATTTTATCAGATATTAGGGAGACCTAAGCCTGAATAGACCTTGGAATGATAAAATCAATCAACCAAGAAAATCCTGTGCTATTTACATTTCAGTTGACATAAAGCATTTTTATCACATCATCTTATTTCACTGTGTGATGGCTTTGTGTGATGTCACCATAATCACTTTAGACCAGGAACTCAACCTGAGACAGGAAGTCAGCGTTCAGTCAGTGGACATGTTGGGATTCTGGGGACCTGTCCTTTATGTTTCTACTTGTCATACACTTAATGACCAATTGCTGTGGGCCACTGCCTGCATGAGGCTCCTGAAAGGTCTGTGAAAAATGGCACCCCAGCTTACTGCGCAGAAATCCTTAGCGCCCAACATTTATTCCTTAGCCAACTTAACAATGCCACCCAACATTTCTGACAGAGTCCATTTTTAGCTTCCTTTATACGGATCTCCTTTCTGCACAGCGTCCTGCAGCTTCCTGCCTGCTGACTTGAGGTGGATACACAGACAAACACCCCAGCAGGGCACCAGGAGAGCTGAGGATGGGTGGAGAAACTCAAACGTTTTCTGGAAATTCCAATTTATTCCCACTTTTCTCTCATTTGGATAATGCCTGTCTGACCGCAAAGCAAAATAAATCTATACTGTACTGAGCTCCCCAAACAGTAACTCTAGACTTAATAGCTGTTCTTGGAAAAATCTAGCAAATATTAGTAAACAATAATGATTATATCAATACTTCCTCATCAGCATTTAATACAGGCTTCCAGTTGTCACCTAAAACCTCACAGGAATTCTGGCAGTAGATATTACTTGGGTTTCCAGTTAACAGATATGTACATGTACAATTTACCTACTAGGTGGAAGGACTGGCATGTGATCTCAGGGTCTCTGGTATTATGCCCAGGCTCATTTATCTCCCCCAGTTGCTTCTCTCCTCCTACTAAGAAAACACATGAGTTAACTCAGTTAAAATCCAAAAGGTTGATATAGCAATTGTAGGTGAGTGGTCTCACTGGAAACTTTTTTGTTTCCCCCTAGAGCTTTTAAGCTAAGTGTAAATTGACTATGTGCTTGGGAATTTACCAGCTCAAACAGACTGAAGCAATTAGACAGGAGGCCAAGTAAGAGTGAGAGAGGGAGACAGACCCCAGGCATGGGAGGCCACATTCCTTTCAAAAGCTTCTCTCCAGATCCTTTCCCAATTGGCTGAAACCCTAGAGGCATGCCTGGCTAAACCACTTCCTCTCAAAAGTGTCTGGCCCCCGAGGGAGCCTGGGATTTGTAGTCTGCAAATCATCTAACCTTTCATAATCCTTTAGAGAGACTCTCAGACTGAAGGCAGGCAGTGTCGATTTCAGTAGCTTGCCAGTGATGAAATGGCCAATGTGCTTTTTGCAAATCACAGATTCCTTCCTGGATAAAAGTGAAGTGTCTCTTTGTATCTTCACATGAACCAGTTTCCAGGCCCACTTCACTTCTTCACTCTCTCCCCTCTTCCTGCTCCCCTCCCCGAACCCCTCACTGCTGATGAGGGTGCTGCTGGATAGCAGGGACCATGCTCATAGGCTGTCTCCCCCAAGCATGTTCTCCCAAAAGCTGCCTTTTCAAAGCAACATGCTTGCATGATAATTATGAATAAATAGATGAGAGAGAGGAGTGAGGAGAGAGAGAGAGAGAGAGAGAGAGAGAGAGAGAGAGATAGAGAGAGAGAGAGAGGGAGAGGGAGAGAGAGCGAACGTGAGTGAAACCATGACCACAGACTTCTCACCAAAAATACATGAGTCTGAGGGGTACTTGTTCCAAGTTTCCCCAGGGATACTCACATTCTTGGATGTTCAAGTCCCCTATATACAATGGTATAGAATTTGTATATAAATTATGTGTATTCTCCTATTTTAAATCGTCTCTAGAATCCCCATACTATCTAATATGATGCAATGATGGAAACAGTTATTATAGTGTATAATTTAGGGAAGAATGACAATGAAAAATGTCTGTAATGTACATGCTCAGCGCAGATTGCAATTGTTAAAAATATTTTAGATCTGCAGTTGTTTTGCATATTCCTACAACTAATGTCTTGGCCTGGCATAGAATTGGTTTACATGGTTGGGTATTCCTTTACCCTTTCATATTCTGGATCCTTTGGATCTCATTTAGTCTGAACCAAACCTACATCATCTGTTGAACCACACTTTATGAATCACCTGTGGGCTAAAATACTCGATCTTCCATTGCATGCAAATATTATTGGCTAGGTAAGACAACGATCATTTTAAGTATTACTAAAATTCTAATAATGCTTGTTGGCCACTAAAGAAGGTTTCAAAGAAACAGATAGGGAAAATATAACTTCCTTAGTCTGGGATTCAACAATATTTTTGGCACTACAAAACAAAAAGGGATGACCTCTGATATAGAAGGAATGTTTATGTCCCCCATACCAAAAATTCCTCTGTTGAAATCTAATCCACAATGAGAGGTTATTTGGAGGAGAGTTTTGGGAGGCTTTAGTTCACAAGGGTGAAGGGACCACTATCCTTAAAGAGACTCCAGAGAGCTACTTGGTCCCCCAAAGCCAAGTGAGAACACAGTGAGAAGATGCCATCTATGAACTGAGAGTGAAAAGTGAGCTGTCCTCAGACACCAAAATTGCAGGTGCCTTGGCATTGGACTTCTGGTCCCCAGAACTATGAGTGTTGCATTTCTGTGGTTTGTGACCTGTCTGGCCTACAGTAGTTTGCTCTGACATGGCAAATGGACTAAGACAACCACCTGTTCTTCAATGGGGCTGGGGATAGAGCAGGATCAGCTTCTACTGTCACAACTCACAGTGTGCTTGGCATTACCTATGTCACAGGTGCGGAATGGTTGAATAGGGAGATTCTGGACTAGCAGCCTGGAGGGTGAAGAGCAGGCTTGTTGGGGCTCCCAATTCAGCTGATGCCTGTGAGCCAACAGAGAACTTTAAATGTGGCCATCACGAGGAACTGAAAACCAGTTTTCCCTTTGAGGATGCTTATGAGGTCAAAGGGTCCTTCACCTGTCAGCGAATGGGTCAGCTTCTGAAATGCATTAATTGCTGTAGGACAATTCAAGGTGTAAGATTGGGCTAGGGTATTGAAACTTCCCATAGGCAATGAATCCCTGTAAAGGTGTGAGCATCTCATCCTTCTTGTAGCAATAAGAAATACATGCCTCTCTTTTTTCCTAATAGTTCTTGGCAGACTTCAAAATTGACATGAAAATTGCCTACCTGAGACGCACATTTGCAAAAATATCCAGCTACACTATTCACAAACACTTCTATCATTTCTGTTTCTTTGTATGGGCCATCTTTATTTTCTCCAAGAAACACATACAGGTTTACAGACATCCAAATTTATTTCATTAAAATCACTGTTGTTGTTTTGAACACTGAAAACAGCGCATATGCAACACGAACAAAATAGGAAGAAAACATTAGAATTTCAGGTTTGATTTATTTTATATCATCCTTTCCTTTAAGATTTGGTATTTTATTTATATTAAGTAATGTGTATTATTTGACACTGGGTGTCTGTGGAGGATGACTTTTAGGACTGCTTGAGGACACCAAAATCCATGAATGCCCATGGAGTCCCTTACATAAAATGGCATTGAATCTGGGCATATCCTCCTGTATACCCTCGAGATGACTTACAATGGCAAATGTAATGTGAATCCTATGGAACTAGTTATACTGACTGCTTAGGTAGACATGGCAATAAAACGTCTATATATACTCAGAGATGGGGATTTAGCTCAGTGGTAAAGCCTATGCCTAACAAGTTCAAGGCCCTAGGTTCAGTGCTCAATGCCAGAAAAAGAGCAATAAAAGTTTAATGGAGATATGATTTTTTAAAATTTCCAAATGCTTTCTGTCCATGGTGAGAGCCTATAAGCGGGGATTGCTACCCTGTAATAACAGTTTGTGTGGGTTAATCATTGTGCAGATATTGATAATATGTGTTCGGTATATTATTTAATGGTAGGGTACAAACTGAAAAATGGATATTAGTCTTGGAACTCATTTTATTTATGTAGACATAATGTAGAAGGCGTTCTGTACTATCTAGGGAAGCCATAAGGTTACTGATTAGTGGTTGTCCTTGCTACACCCAGGACTTTGGGGATCTCCTTCTTTTTCATTGTAAAATGGAGAAAATGAAAACAATAGTGAAATGATTTGAATCAAGTTTCTTCACCAGGAAGAAGAAAGAGCTAAGACAGGTGGCCATAAAATGCTGGAATGGGACCAAAGGGAAGCTGGGCTGCTCTTCTCAGGTGCAGCATCTGAGCTTCTGAGCTCGGCCCCCCTGGATTCAAGAGCTTGGTGGGTGCAAGGGTGTGGAGTATAATTGGCGGGGTCATGGGAGAGATCCCTGCTTTGTTCTGACCATGTACACAGTTTATCCATGACCTTGGCCATCATCTTACAAGATTCCTTTAAACGGAAGGAGGATTTAAATAGCTTAGAAAAGTTGCACACATCATCAACAGCAATGCAAAGCCAAACCGACTTTGTGTCTGTTTTAGTACTACAGTGTAGATATTTTATTGATTTTTTTTGTTTGTTTGTATTTGTTTTTGAAGGTAGATTCTCGCTCTTGCCCAGGCTGACTTGGAATTCACTATGTAGTCTCAGGGTGGCCTTGAACTCATGGTGATCCTCCTACCTGTGCCTCCCAAGTGCTGGGATTAAAGACATGCACCACTATACCTGGTTCAGCATGGATATTTGAAAAATTCTCAGTGGTACTGAGACCAATTTAGCACCCCCACCACCAAAAGCCTTTGATCTATTGAGGAGTAAATAAGAAAACCATGTGTTCAGTTCTGAGAGAAGAAGGCACAATTTATTTAAGTCAAATTATTTTACAACACTGTCTTCGTTGACAGTTGTCAGCATAACACTTAATATAGTTAAAAAAGTCATGATTACCTGCAAAATTATATATATTTTAATGTCTAAAAATATATTGCATATATAGGGCAGGAAAATCCCTAGTCTCCAACATTTGGTTGTTTCTCTCAGCACTGTGATCACTGTACTGTGACTGACAGCGATTTCTACAGCATTAATAATCCACGCAGGCTGCTTTCTCTTGTTTGGGCATGCCTATTAAATAATTAGACCAGGGCTTTTCTTCCTAGGAAGTCAGTGACTTAAATGCCCTGATTTTTTTAAGCAATAGTCACATTAAGCTTTAAAAAAAAAACACAGCTATAAAAACGTACAAAGAGCCCAAATGTACAGATTGACAAAAGATGTACAAATTACAGTTAAAAAAATAACAATGATTGATTTGATAGTAAAACTGCATTTGTGACCGAGGTCAACTCGTTTATTTATTCTTTTTTAATTTTTTAATTATTTACTTTTTAATACTGTGAGATATAGGAAAATAACTCTGCATAATTTATACAGTAAGTTGCCTTCTGATTGATTGGCCCTGGTCTGATGGTCTGGCAAACGCACAGCGCTTGCGAATCTGCTTGAGTTTAGAAATCCCTATCACTTTTCAAAGTTCTGGGACCCACTGTCATTTTAAAAAAATACTTAATCCCCTGTCTTTCAAGGATGTCTGTATTTGCATTAAATTCTTTTAGTTTATATTTTGACTATTTCTGGTGAGAATGGTCAGCCAAGTGCATATTTCCCACTGAGAGGGATTTTTACAATACCCATGGCTTCTTAAATACACACACACACACACATACATGTTCTTTCTTTGAAATTCCAGTTGGGCGAAAATGCCATTGGCCTTCCAGCCAATGTTCCAGTTACCATCCACTGAATTAGTTCCTCCTAAAATAAGATTATAAATGTCCCACCTCTATTTTTACTAAGTCTCAAACCAGATCATGACTGGTTAAGTCTAGGATTCATTATGGCACTGAACCTTATAATGATGAGACCCGTGTATCGATAGGAAACTGCTTTGGTCATAAAAATATAAAGGAAATTTACAGTTTCTTTCTCAGAACCATGACATAACCATTCCGGTCATCTAAGTATTCAGCTCGTAAGATGATAGGAGGCTGAGAATCCAAAGTGGTCTACTGGCCCATGGCATGATCCATATATATATATATATATATATATATATATATATATATATATATATATATATATATATATATAGTTCAGGTAGAGAAAGCAAACTTTATTCACATGAAAAGAATTGTTTCTAAAGAACAAATGCAAAGTTTCTATCCAAAAGAAAGAACATCCAGTTTTGGTTTCTCTTCAAGACCACACGTTCTTACAGTCCAAGGGATCCAGGAAGAGTGGAGCTTCAGTGAGAGGCCATCGATGGTTAAGGTTCTAGTAGTAGCTGCCCAAGTGTGAAGGCACATGGGTGTTAGGGTGGCGGGGCACGTTGGGGTTAGGGTAGATTCCCCCCGTGGGGGAGGTCCAGTATTGTGACGCAGCTCCGAAGAAGCTGGAAGAAGTGACGGGCATGGAGGATGGGTGGGGAGGAACAAAGTTCACTTTCTGCTGATGGGCGTGGTAGGAAGGCATGTAGGAGATGTCAGAAGGGTACTTGTACATGGATGACTCAGTTGGATGTGGCTGCAGAGCCTGGGCAATGCCATGGAAGTCAAATTTGTAGGCATATCGTTTGCCATGCACTTTAGTCATGATGTTTTTATCGTAGTAGTATCGGAGGGCCCGGCTCAGCTTGTCATAATTCATGTTGGGCTTGCTCTTCCGCTCCCCCCAGCGCCTGGCCACCTCATCGGGGTCCGTCATTTTGAACTCCCCATTGGTCCCCTCCCAGGTGATGCAGCTGGCGTTGGCACTGTCGGACAGCAGCTCCAGGAGAAACTGCCACAGTTGGATCTGCCCACTTCCTGCAGGTGGGGAAGCAGAGAGAACATTTAGGACCCATTTCCTGCACCGAGCAAGTCTCTGTCCTTTGCTTTAGAGTCAGAATGGCTGTGGCGACCCCCCTATGGCTCTCTTCTAAATAGGTACATCAGAATTGTGCTTATGTATGGTGGGTGCTGTTTTTGCTGCTGCATATGCATGTGTGTGTGAGCGTGCTATATAGGTGTGGGAACACATATGTACAGGTGTGCATGCATGCGGAGGCCAGAGGTTGACTTTCGGTGCCTCTCTCAGTTACTCTCCATTTTATTCTTGGAGACACGGTCTTCCTTTCACTGAACCTAGCATTCATCCATTTGGCCAGACCAGCTAGCCAATAAGCTCCAGGAATTCTGGACTTCCACCCTCCCACACACACCCCAGTGCTGGTGTTACAGGTGTGTACACTACACCCAATATTCCACGCCCAGTATTTTATATGGGCTCCCGACTCGGTCCCCATGCTTCTGCAGCCTCATGTGATCTTGATCCATGTATATAGTGAATGATGATCAAAGTAGGATAATTAGGGCTGGAATGATGGCTCAGTGGTTAAGGTGCTTGCCTGCAAACCTGAAGACCCAGGTTCAATTCCCTGGTACCCACGTAAAGCCAGGTGCACAAATTATGGATGGGGTGCATGCATCTGGAATTCTTTTACAGTGGCTGGATGCCCTAGTGTGTCCATTTTCTCTCTTAATGTCTCTCTCCTCTCTATATCTCTCTACTTTGAAATAAATAAATAAATGAAATATTTTTAAGAATAGGATAATTAGTGTGCCCATCACCTCAAGCATTCCTCATTTCTTTATGGCGAGAACATTAAAATCGTCCTGGGGCTGGAGGGGCTCAGCAGGTGAGAACACTTCCCGTGCAAAGCATGAGGGACTGAGGGAGCCTGAAGCTGCCTGAGATGGATTCCCCAGCACCCACATAAACAGCCGGGCATGGTCACACATATCTATAACCCCGATTCCACAGGGAGCAGAAACCACAGAACTGCTGGGACTTGTGGAAATGGCAGGCTTTGAGAAATCAGTGAGAGACTCTATCTCAAGGCAATATGCAGACAGCGATGTTGGAGCAATGGAGGGGGGACACCTGATGTTCTCTCTGGCCTGCACATATGCTAATGAGGCATGTGCATCTGCATGCACAATGCATATACCACACACACCTTGCACACACACAGACACCACACATACACATACCACACACATCACATACACACATACACACATGCACACACGCTATATTCTCTTTGAAAGCTAAAATAAATGAATGTTAACTGTACTGCTTGCCACTGAGTTGGGTATGTTAAATCAAGTTCTATCTTGAGATAGTATGCTCCAAAGGCTGGTGATGAGATACTAGCTTAGCCCCAGCCATCTGTTGTGATCTGAAGCAAACCACTACCCTACATTCCTTACTTTCTCCTAGCTAGGACTGAATCAACGATGTCAACTGCATGCTCCAAGTTGTTCCCTGTCGATCTAAAAGAGCATCAAGCTCCCAGAAGAGCTGGGTGAGTCATAGGGAGAAGGCCCCTCACACATCTCAGGTTTATTGAGTCTGGATTGGGCACTAGCAGAGTTCTAGCACTTGGCTCTCAGTGCTAAGTTCTATACATAACTTTGGCAGAGGGACAAAAAATCAGAGGAGATGCTAGGCAGGAATGGTCCAGCACTTAAGGGCAGGCACAGAGTTCCCTGCTGGGTTGGCTGTTGATCTTAGTGACCCCATCACTATGATTTGGATTTAGAAGAACTCACCTGAGAGTTCATTTTAATAACAAACTCTCAACACACTGCTCAACTTACTTTATCTGCAATGCTTTAAGGATATCCTTCTTTTAGACGACATGTTAATTGCAATACTTTATAAAATCAACACTAAAAGATGTTGGAATGGCCTCCCTCCCTCCCTCCCTCCGTCCCTCCCTCCTTTCCTATCTTCCTTCCGTTTCTATCGTCCTCTCCTGGCGCCTCCACCTGTGTCACTATTACTAACATGCAGAGAGGCAGTGCTTTATGTCTGCTTTCCAGAACCTTTCTCAGGTAGCAGACGAAAAGAATCAGATGCAACTCCTCAGCCATGTGTTGTCTGGACTTAGTATAGAGGCATCTTTGATCACAGAACTCTAAGGAATATTCTGGAAAGGAAGGTTTGTAGGTTAACTCACCAGGGTTGGCTAGACGGCTGCTGGTCGGGCCCAGGATCTGATAGGGATCTAAGAGAATAATAATAAAAACAAGAAGTTTGCTTCACTCTTAACAAAAATAAGCCAGTGGCATCAATAGAAGGCAGCCTCATGGGTTTCTGGTTCTATCTCAGTGTCACAGGAAAGCCTGGATTTAGAAGATGTGACGGCTTTTATTTGCTGACCTCAAATGTTTGCCACACAGTTATGGTCAAAGCAACATAGAACAGCCATAGTGCCATATTTTTACATTTAGTTTCTCAAATGTGCAGTTTGTGCTGTCATTACAAAAAGAAAAATGATGAGTATGTTTGGAAAGGTACTAGCTCATCTTCATCCTCATAATCTATTCATTGAGGGACTGCTTGGAAACCGGCTTCAAGGAGACATCACAGCAATCACTGGCCATCAGTATCCAATCTGATAAAGTGTGTTTTCTGACATTCCTGCCCCAGCTATGCCATGAACTAATTCATGTGATGAAAAACCTCTGGGCATCAGTTTTCTCATTGACAAAATTAGTAGTTGGGCTCCTGGCTTCAGTTTCCTTCTAGAAAGACATTCTGGGATTTTAAGCTTGAAAATGGAATCTGAATTTGTATTTTAACCATAAAATTATCTTCTTTTCTTTCTTTTTCCCTTCCTTTTTTTTTTAGCGCTGGGAACCAAACCTGAAGCTTCGTGCTTGCTAGGCAAGCATTGTGTCATTGAGCTATATCACCATATAAAATCACAACTGCTAAAATCTCATTTACTTAGAATTTATGGGATTAATCACTAAAACTGTCTGCAATACTGGCTTAGGTGAGTTTCATCTTTTTCTAGTTGAGGAAGACAAGGTAGGGAACTAGATCTCAACATGTTCTCATTGTTGTATCTTTTGCACAATAGAACTTTTTAAAATTATAATTGCAATTGTAAACCAATCAAGATGATTTGGCAGGTTTCTATTTAGGACCAAGAGATAATCTGAAGAGTCCTTAAAGGCATTCACTCTACCTTTTCTCACTGACACTTGTATGATTGCTCAGAGTTCTGGCGGGTGATGTAGAATTTTGTTGTTGCTAGAACTTCTTTAGAACTTACTACATCTGACTTAGTTTGCACTTGCATTTTATCTTCCTATGCAATGTTCTCTTGGGTGGAGAAGGGATCAATATTTGTCCATTGCAAAGCAAATGATCTGTTGGGAGCTTAATTTAGCCACATCACATAAGGAAGACAGTAGAACTGAGCACAATGGCTGTCTTCCAATCTGTGAAGGGCCTTTGTGAATGACTTCCTCCAGAAGCCAAACTAGGCATCTGGTGGGAGCTACAGGCAGAACTCTGGCTCAGAAAGTGAAACTGAGTCAATCAGGGCCATCATCTCCCTGTTTTGCTTTCAAGAGGGGTGCGGTGTGCATGTTATGGAAGGTTATTGTAGATCTGTCTTTAGGTTGCATTCCAGCACTGAGTCTCCAAGTCCATGGTTTTAAATGCTCTTTTAACTTATATGTTAAGAAGTATGGTTGGGCAAGAACTTGGGAATCTGGAATTACAGCTCTATTTGGCATTTAACAAATCGTTTTCTTTTCTGGGTTTCTGCTTCTTTCTCCTACAAAAGAATAGACTGGACTATTTAATTTTGAAGATTCTTTTTTCTCTGATACTTAACAACTCTTTATCTGATTTAGGTACTTGTTACTTAGTTCACAGATATACTTGTCTTAGAAGGAAGAGATAACATACATAGTATAGTAGAGTTGTTTCTCAGAATTCATGAGGAATTGGTTCCAGGAACCCCAAAGATACCAAAATCTGAAGATTCTCAAGACCCTTTTCTAAAATGGCACAGTATTTGCATGTCTATGTACACCCTCCCATATACTTTAAATCATCTCTAGATTATTTATAACATTTACTAAAATGAAAAGGCTATAGAAATAGGTGTTGTACTATACTGTTTAAGGAATAATAAGAAGGAAAAATACTCTGGACATGTTCGTTAGAGATGAAATTTTTTTATGAATATTTTCAGTGTGTGGTTGAGTGAATTCCTGAGTGTAGAACAAAAAGATATGGAGATCAACAGCTGAGTGTCTCCCTCCTCCATGGACTTCAGAATCCACAGCTCTATAAGAGAAAGGGAGAGGCTTATGGTGAGGGGGTTCAGATACCTGGCTGGGGTCGCTGCTCAGTGTTCTTGCTGATGGTCTGTGCTCCTCCAAGGGGAGGACCTGCGTAGAAGAAGGGAAGGATGGTGAATGGGATAGTCTCCGTAGGGTGAGGAAAGGTGGGCAGATGAGTTTCCACCTACCTCACTCTCCAATGACTCATATATTCATTTTATTCTTTAATATTTATCACATATCCACTAAGTGCTGGCACTGTTCCTTAGCCTGGAGACTCAGCACTGAAAAAAATGATTCCTGCAGAACTTCTTATTTCAAGAGAGGAGGCAACACTGAACAATACTTATTTTTTTAAGCAAACCAGTGGTATAACATGTGTGTTGGCACTGGGGCTTTGGAGTTCATTTTTAAAATAGGATCTTTACAGAGGTCTTTACTGGGAAGGTGACCTAGGAGCAAAGATCACCTGCTCCCCATGACTTCATGCTCTTTTGAGGCCTCTCCATTCCCATGCGGTTTCTCCACTTGAATGTGTGCAAGCGTGGTCTGTGCCTCACTCTGACTGGCATACTCACCACATCTGTCCATCATACACTTCAGAAACTTCCGTGACTCCTCATGGCTACAGACTTGAGGTCTATCCTTAAATTAGTTTCATTCGCTGCCCCTCCTTTGTTTTCCTTTCCCAGGCTTCTGTCCTCCATACAACCTCAACTCCACAGACCAGAGGAGGTCCTCACCAACATGGTCTCCCTTAATTCCAATCTCTACCAGAGTGTGTGAACTCCCCTGGCCCACAGATTCAAACACCGCCTCTCTTTTCAGAACTAACTCAAATGGTAGGAGGACCAGAAGGCCTGGCTTGACACCCTTCAGATAGAAAGAGTTAAGTGTGCACATGGTTTCTCTCCCCTACCTAAAGAAATGGTCCTTGCTCGACTCACCTTTGTGGGCCCTACAGAGCCACGTGCTGCATGCAGAGCAAATGACGAACACATACATAGAACTGCAGGAAGTCCTGGTTTTTGCTTACACATTAATTTCCAAATTCAAATCTCTTAAAATAATTGTTTTTCATCTTCCTCTCTCACCTGTCTGTTATTCTACTTCTTGGAGACAACATGACAGGTACATTTTGTTTTAAGAGTTCATGATCATTCTCTTCCCTTACCCTTTAATGGAAGATACTGGATGGACTTTGGCATATCATCACCTCACAACTGACATACAAATTGACGTCTCTGATGCCTACCTCCTTCTCATAAGTTATTCTTTGTCTCAGTTTCTCATTCAATGGTGATATGAACATGTGGCATGGCTAATCACTTTCAACTGGAAAAGCAGTTCTCCAGGTTCATTGTACTTACTCAACTAACAAAATCCAAATACAATCACTTTTCACTCATGCATAGACTTGTCCCAAGAAACCCAGAG
This sequence comes from Zapus hudsonius, assembly GCA_004024765.1. Classification (NCBI taxonomy): domain Eukaryota; kingdom Metazoa; phylum Chordata; class Mammalia; order Rodentia; family Dipodidae; genus Zapus; species Zapus hudsonius. The sequence goes on along the minus strand of PVHP010027464.1, from coordinate 3,750 downwards.
TCTAGTGCAAGCTAAGCACACATTCTACCACTGACCTATACCCTGTCCCCTGAAAATTACTACTGACGTCAAGTTTAAAAGCATTTAAACAAATGACTGCTCCTCGTCTTTATTTCTTGACCCTGTTCTCCACCCTGGTCCTCAGAGAAATGTCTCTTTCCCAAAGATTGGTTTAATATTTACTTACTTTTGTTGAGGCCTGAATTCATGTTATTGCTCCATCCTCCTCTCCTGACTGAGTCATAAGAAGGATCTAACGAGAAATAACAAATAGGGGCACATTAGCTTTGCCTATTGCAGAAAGACTGTGCAGATGATCTCAGTGATCAGAAAAGATTAAATTTAATTCAGCAATCACCTTTAAAGCATCACTAAATTCTTGAAGTGGATTCCTTTTCTGGGGTTAGGGGGAGGGTGGTAGAAGGAACATTAACATGGATTTTGAGGAGATTTGTCTTATCTGTGAACTGAGGTAGGAGGAAGGACCCTGAACTTGAAGTTAGAAGATTGATTCAAGTCCCTGCTGTTATTTGTTGTAAGACCTAGGATGAATTCTAAGACTTCTCTGATCCTTAACTATTAATATACAAGTAAAAATCTGCATGAATTATCTACCAAGTGAGATCACCTATATGCACCAATTTATAAGACTTTCTATATATTATAATAAAGTTAGAAAAAATTATGCCCATAGCTGTCTAGCAAGGCCTCAAGTAGCTCTAGAGAGATCGGGGTGGTGTTTGGGAAAAGTTCCATGGAAAGCATGTTTCATGGCTTCTGTGAGTCCACCTTAGCCTCTTCCTTCAGTATGCAGTGGGATAACACTCGGAGGACTAAGTCTACCTCAGGCTGCCCAAGGCCTCTCAGTTCAGAGAGTGGAGTAGGCTAGACCTACACATAAAAGGGGAAAGTCAGAGGCATGAAGAGAACAATGCGAAAGAAGCAGATGGAGAGATGCTAGACCTACACATAAAAGGGGAAAGTCAGAGGCATGAAGAGAACAATGCGAAAGAAGCAGATGGAGAGATGGTTCCTCAGGGAGAGGCTTACTCCCCATGGAGCTTGCACTGTGTGACTCCCAACTTTTCTAGAGAGAATCTTCAAAACTCCATAGATCTCCATAGTAATGCTCAGAAATTTCTTAGCTAACTGCCTGGAAACATCCTTTCTTTCCCTTCTCGTGGTGCAAGTATCATTGAGACTTGGCACAGGGAGAGCCGAAGGGTTAAGGACACAGAATTATGACTTTCAAAGTCTCTCCATGAACAACAAAGAAACCATAAAAACCATATGAACAAATGGAGCACAAACCTCATCAAATAGCAGTTTGACAGGCTGAAAATGAATGGCCCTCTCTGCCTTTCTGAGCCTCTCAAACATATTAGAGTAAGAACTGGAAGATAGATGCATGTATTGATGATGGATGGATGGATGGATGGATGGATAGATGGATGGATGGATACTTGCCTCCGATTGTCTGGTCTCACCGTTATTGGCTAAGAGAAACCAAAGGACAAGGACAGTTGAGTGTTTATTTTTGTGGAAAAATCCATGTGCAGATGCACATTCCTCATGACTTTGGAAAAGTCAGTTCAGTTTTTTTTTTTTTTTTTAAATTACAGTCTTCAGCGGTTGGCACGAAAAGCAAAACAGAAGGGGGGGATGGTGAGAAAGGCAAGGAGTCAGGGCTCAAAACTCAGTTTTTCTCTTTCACAATTCCTTCTCAAAATAGATTTTTCTTGTTTAAAAACAAGCAAGCTTGGCCATAAGCTTAGAATGAGGTCAAAGACTCCGTGGGCGCTCTGTAGCTCTGCAGTGTGTGTGTGTGCAGTATTGGGGTACACATAGGATAGGGAGCGTCATTTAGGGTTTGCTTTGGGCAGGGGAAGGTGTCTAGTTTAGTTTGGCCTCCAGTTATTTATTTGACCAACTTTCTTCACTGTGTTGTGTGCATGAGGTGAGTACAGTTGAAGGAATACAAAACAAGACTCCTGCCCTTGTGTGTAGACATGACACAATCACTAAGATCATTGGGATATATGGTCATGTGCTAAAAACATGGTGGAGAAACCAATGGTGGTTGGACATTCAAGATGGAGAGTTCAGTGGCCTGGGGAGGTGGGACTTGAGTGGGACCTAGGTGGAGAGGAGTAAGCTTCCCAGGCAGGAGCAGAGGTGGGTGCTATTGTGCTATGGGCGTGGGTGACCGAGGGATGTGGAGGAAGATAAGGAGAGAGGGATGAGGGATGTTCAGAACTTTGTTGGTGGGAACTAAGCATCTCTGCAGCCCTCATGATTCATGCAGTGAAGGATTCTGTTGTTTGGTGACCCCAGGGGACAGGGCATTGCAGGCACTGGGCAGAAGGCACAGAGGACATGGAGGGGGGGGAGGAAACCATTCTGTAGGAACTGAACAGAAAGTGGAATTGAAAGAATCAAGCAAAAGGAGGGGAAGCCCTAAGGAAGGGACTGGTGTGTGCCTCTGACGTCTACCTTTGCTAGTTTACTGCACTGGTGACACCATCTTCAAGTTCCCAGTTTCTTTCCCAATGTTAGTACCTTCAGGCACCAATCGTAGCTGGAGACCACTTCTAAGCCCCACTTATGGTCATGGCTATAGTCATCATTGAATCCTTATCAGACCCCCCCCCCTTTTTTTTTATTCTAGCTCTAGGGACAGAGAAGGTGCAGAACAGTTCAGCTGTAGAAATCCATGGGCAATCGCAGATTATTCTGTAACTCTAAGTGAGCAATCATGGTTTGAAGTTGGAGCCTGTCAGAGGGAGGAGCAGCCCATCTTTGCAGTAATGCTAGAGTCCTGAGGAGGGATTAAACTTCATGGGTAGCTATTCCCACAAGCTTATCTCATGGCAAGGCCTAGAAGTCCAAACCAACCATCCAACCCTATAGGTGAAAACCGAGGTAACAGAAACAGAGAGGGCCACCCTCAGCCTGCAATGTTCTCACTCGGAAATTCACAGGGCAGTAGGTGGCCATCTTCATCCAGTGAGCATGTGGTTCACTTAGCGGAGTTAGAACAACTAAGATCACAGGCCTTCCTTCCATTCCTCTCTACTTGCATGAAAACCCTGCTCTGGTATTTGAACCTACAAAGCCCAGGTGGGGCCCCATATTACTGCACAGTTGTCGAGCAAAAATACTCTGATTGTGCTGGAGGTATGAGGACATCTCCATGTAAAACAAAAATTAAAACCAGTTTTTGAGAGCAATTCCTTCTCCAAAGTATGAAGATGTCAAAAGCTGAAGCCACAAGCCTCTGAGGTTTAAAGAACAGGGCTTCCTTGCAAGTGACTTGAAAGGGCCAAGTAACCTCTAGGCACAGGCCTGGCATAGCCTGGGCTACAGAGCAGTCAACAATCAGCGTTAGGCTTTACATCGTTGCCACACATCTGCAAACCATTCACAGAGCAGAGACATGCTGCCGAGCCCCCCCCCCACTTGCCCCTCACTTCTCTCCTTCCCTCCATCCCATTTCCCCACTTTTTGCCTAATTTAGTCATTAACTAATTCAGGTTTGGTATCGCTGTCTTTACTATCCACCTGGATGTCAGGCTTCTAGGGGAGCTAGACTAGACTCTGGAGGTGTGCCAGCACACAAGAACTTTGTGCTGAATGAATGAATGAGCTGGGCCCATAGTTTTTCTTTCTTGCGAAATGCATACATTTCCTGTTATTGTTCTCTAGGGTTACTATCCTGACTTCTCCCTTCTGAACCAGGTCTCCAGTGAT
>PVHP010027463.1:6420-16826 GCA_004024765.1 Zapus hudsonius | reverse complement strand
AAGCAACTAGAAAGCTGACCGCGACAGGTGGGTTGCTCCTTATTTTAGCACTTGCAGCCACAAAGTCTTAGTGACACAAAGACCCAAATTTCTCCCAGAGCCACTGTGCAATCCACCAGTTACCCAGTGGGTGCTTCCAGAAGGCTGCCACTGTGTCTGCTTGTAGAACTGTGATGGTTATATGTGACCAGAGAGGAAACCATCCCAAACTGTGTCTAAGGTCATGCTCAGCTTTCAAAGTTCAGTAGCTCGTCTACACTAATGATTCTTTTCTTGTCATGCTGTCCCATTGATGGCCGAGGCTGGCATGGAGAAAAGTCATGTGCTTTATATTCTTATCCCTGGCACTCCTTCCTGACTTGCTTTATCAATCTCTGAGAAAGAACAGAGAATCACAAAGGAGCTTTGACTCTTGTCACATATGCCCCTTGCCAGCAGTCACACTCCTTTCACTTTGCCTCCTCTGCATGTCGATGATGTGTAGTCCATGGTCCTGTTTAAGAACCTGGATGCTGTCATCACTCACCTGCTCAAGGGCATCATACCAGGGTTTGTTCCTCATTTTGGGATCATTCCATCTGCAATGACTAGTGTGTCATTATTCCTCTCATTTCAGAAGAGGAGTTTCTCTCTTGACACCACACTTTGTTCAGGCTGCCATCCACTTCTGTTTCCCTTCAAATCAAAACTGAAGAAAGGGGCTGGAGAGATTTCTCAGTGGTTAAGAGCTCACCTGAAAAACCTAACAACCCAAGTTTGATTCCCCAATGGCCATGTAAAGCTAGATGCACAAAGTGGCCCATGCATTTGGAGTTTGTTTGCAGTGGCAAGAGGCCGTGGTGCCCCCATTCTGTTTGTCTCTCTCTACTTCAAAATAAATTAAAATCTTAAAAAACTGTCCCAAGTTCCTATTTGTAATCACTTCATCACAACTTCCTCTATGAAGTTGATCAGTGATTTCCACCTTGTTTAACTCAATGACAACTTCTCAGAATCCATACCGTACAACACCTCAGCCACATTTGAGACAGTTCATCTCTCTGGTCTCCATGAAATATTTCATTTTCTCTTGACTTATGGTGCCCCACATTATCCTGAATCTTCCCCCCTCCTTTCCCTCCTCTCCCCCCTCTTCTTTCCCCTCCCCCTCTTCCTTCTCCCTGTAATCTGCTGACTCTTCCCCTCTCCTGTTTTCTTAATGATGAAGGACCTTGGATCACTTGTTTTGGATTGACACTCATTCCCTTGGCCATCTCCTCTAGGTTCCTGACTTCAAATACTATCTATATGCTAAATATCTCAGAGCTCTCTCTCTCTGGCCCAGATCTTTTCCTTAAACCGTCTCATTCAGCTATTATCCGTGAGCACCTACATCTTAACCCTGGTCTTCTAAGTCCACCTGTCATGGTTTGATCCAGGTGTCCCCCACAAACAAATGAATGTGTTCTGATAGATCGATCCTCAGCTGATGGCAGTTTGGGTTTTACAACCTCGATGAAGCTGTGTTGTCAGGGGCGGGCTTATGGGGTTATAAGCCAGCTTCCCCTTGCCAGAGTTTGGCACACCTTCCTGCCGCTGTTTGCAGTGCTCAGTGCTGTGGCAGAGGTGATGTCCAGCCCTCTGCTCATGCCATCGTTTTCCCTGCCAGGATGGAGTCTCCCCTCGAGTCCGTAAGCCAAATAAACCCATTCCTCTACAAGCCGCTTTTGTTTGGGTTCTTTCTGGGCAGCAACTGTTGCTGACTGCAACACCACCTCTGTCCTCCCTGTCATGTCCTGAGCAGGCTCATCAAGATTCTATTATAGTATAGGATATGGGCTAGGGAGGTGGCTCAGCAGATAAAGCACTTTCCACATAAGCAAGAAGTCTGGAGTTCAGGTCCCCAGCTCTCCTGAGAATATCAGGTGGGCATGATGGCCTGCTTGTAATCCTATCACGTGTGCTGTCGTTATCTTCATATCTAAAGCAACTGCTGGAAGAAAAGATTTCTTCTGGCTTACAGTCTCAAGGGGAAGCTTCATGATGGTAGGAAAGCATGGCATGAACAGGGTCTGGACATCACTTCTTGTCGCATCAAGAAGAGAGTAAACTGACTTCAGGCAAGGAGGAGCTAGCAATAACACCCTAAAGCCTGCCCCCAGGAACACACCTCCTCCAGGAAGGCTCCACCTTCCAAATTACCACCAGCCGGGGACTAAACATTCAAAACACATGAGTTTATGGGGAACATCCGCTTCAAACCACCACAGCTTGGAAAGAGAAATAGGGATTTTCTAAGGCAAGTTGGCTGCACTAGCCAAATTGGTGAGCTTTGGGTTCAAGTGAGACCGTGCCTCAGTAAATAAAATGGAGACGATTTGAGGCAGATACCTGAAGTCAACCTCTGGCCTCCACACACATGCTCTCACACATACACCACACATGTACACACAAATAAAATAGTACAGATCCCTTCTGTGTTCTACTCCAAGCCCTGCATTGGCTTTTGAATGAAAATCTGTGTCCATGCCATAATTTCTCAGCAGCTGCCCCTCTCCCGCTTTGGTGCTCATTCTGCTGTGGCCCAGCTGGTTTTCCTGCTACTCCTGAACAGGTTGGCAGGCTCTGCCCAGAGCTTCTCATGTGCAGCCCCTCTGCCCACACTGCCCTTCTCCTGGATGCTGGCACAGAGGATCTCTGCCTCTTCCAGATTTCCTGTCCTTCTCATATTTCTTTTACTCCATGGCACTCCCACTCTGTACCCATAGGCCTTTCTGATTTACCTCATGGTCTTGTCCTTCACCCCCAGGAAGCACAATCCATGAAGGATGGGTCCCATCTGTCCCTAGGTGTATCATCAGTGCTGAGGCTAGTGCCTATTTATTAAGCTTCCTCATGGGCTGCAAGAATGGTGACAGGTAGGATCTCTTGTGTGGTGGGCTGCATGTCCACTGGGAGGCTTCCTGTCTTGTCAAACCCTTGCCTTTTCACCAGAACCTGTGAGTGGAAATTCCATGCATTTGGTTTTCTAAAAACTATTATTAGAAATAATAAAAGGCATTGTTTTTGCAATTGTTTTTATTTACTGATGAGAGAGAGAGAGAATCAGTGTATGGACAAGTCAAGGGGTCTTGCCACTGCAAAGGAACTCCAGACACATGTACCACCTTGTGCATTTGGCTTTCATGGGTACTGAGGAATTGAACCTGGGCCATCAGGCCTTATAAGAAAGTACTGTTAACCACTAAGCAATCTCTCCAGCCCACTTCTTCAGCTCTGCTTTCTATGAAATGCCCCTTTTAAATGGTACTATAAAGGTTCAGCTTAGGACTCTGTTGTTAGAAAATAGTTTTCAAGACTTGTATATATCTCATTCATTCTCCTTCTTAGTAATATCAAATAACTTCCTATGTAAAATCAATTGTATCCCACAACATCTTCTAGAGGTTGTAGTCTTTAAAAACAAGTGAATTCTGGAAGTGCACATGTAGACAGCAGCAACCTACCCTGGTGCTTTGAGAACTCTTGCTGGCTGCTTCTTGAAAAGCTACCACAAAGTCCACAGGCAGGACAATGCCCTGGAGAAAATCGGAGACTGGGAAGTTATAAGCTCCCAGTGCTGAGGAGAAAAAAGGCAAACTGCACATGATTTTCTATCTCCCTCCACCAGTAAAACCATAAGAAATACAAGAAAAAATTGTAAAATTTATTTGCAATGCAGATGTTGCAATGAATCAAACAGCTGGCGATGGCATCTTTCTTCTGAATTCGAGTTATAAAAATAATAGTAAGCTGAGTTTTACGCATTTTGCTATTTCGCTTGGGGAATGAGGAAGTCTTTTGTTCATAGGCAGAAAACTTAAGATTTTGATGTCATTTAGTACAGTGTTGTATGGAATTCCGAAACTGTTCTGTGAGGGGTGATCTGGACATTTCCGGAGTTGACATATGATAGTAGTTGGGTAGTCGAATATCATAGTGGTACCTTTTCCCGACATACACCCGGTCATTCAAGGCATAGAGTTTATCTGCAATGTCACTGCCAATTAAAACTGAAAATAGACGGGAGATATAACGATGCTGAGCGAAGAGAAGATATAATTTTTTTCTCCTCCAAGACACATACCGGCAGTCAGTGTCTGCTGTGAGGGTCACCTGAAAAAAACACAAGGCCACATAGATATGAACGCCAGGAAGCAAGAAATCCAATCATATTTTTCTTCACAAAATTGTAAATGAACTTCACTTGCTATCCTTTTAGGTTAAAGAAAGTCTCATCGACCCAGAATGTTTTGTAAAATTAGAAAAAGAAACTATACAATGTGTTACCTTACCGAATTTATAACACAAATAATTATAATGTGTGCCCATCTACAGCTTAGCTGTTCTGAGTTTGGACATTTATGTTTTATATTTTATTGAAAGTAGAGGTACTTGGTGTTAAAATAAAAAACTGAGTTGGCTAATGTTAAGAGAAATACATGCAAATTTGAACACTACGCATGCTAAATCCTCACTGTTTCTCTAGTACAATACAGAATTCATATCTACCTACTTAGTATAGTTATATGAATTTGTATTTGCACGCACACATTTCTTGATTAGGAAAACAGTATATTGTCAGTGGAGCTCAACTGAAATGACTGTCTTTCAAAATGACCAGATGTGACAGCGCAGAAGTAACAGCAGCTTCATCATCCTGTGGTGAGGAAATAACTGAAACCCATCAGCATTTTAATTTTTTAAATCATCTATTTTGTAGTAAGTACAGTTCTTTTTATTTGACATTTTCTAAACTGTCACATTGATAATCATAGAATCAAACCTTTTTGTAAGTATGTGGTATGTGTATGTGTACAAATGTGTGGGGCATGCATGGACACGTGTGTGCATGTAGTGGCCAGAGGTTGATGTCTAATGTTTTCCTTAATAGCTCCTCTCTTTATCCGATTGAGTCGGGATCTCTCACTTGAGCCCAGAGCTCACCGATTTAGCTTGTTAGGGGAATGCCCCTGTATCCCCCTCCCACATTGTGAAGACAGGTGGCCATCAAGCCTGCTCAGCATTCATGTGGGACCTGGAGGTATGAACTCTGGTCCTTAAGCTAGAGTGACAAGTGCTTTATCCACTGAGCCATCTCCCCAGCCCTAATGTAAAATCTTTATTAGTTGCATTTTAGTCCCCAAGGATGTTGTCTGCTTGGTTTAAAACAAACATCTGTTTGGAAGATGGGGCATGGTGAGCCCTTACCTGAAAAATGCCTTCCTCTGTGGGTCTCAGTGAATCCCATTCAGGGGAATCCAGGAACTGAAAGGGGAAAATATAATGCAGAAATTCGCCATCAACTGTCACTCTGATCCTATCAAAACACAAGAACATGGTCATGAGGGGAGGATGAAGAGGACACGACTGAGGAAAGGTGGTGGGGAAACGTATTTCTAGTCTCTGATGACTTTTTCCCTTTAGAATTTTGAAGGGAAAATCAGGCATGGTAGAACATGCCTTTAGTCCCAGCACTCGGGAGGCAGAGGTAGGAGGATCACCTTGAGTTTGAGGCCACCCTGAGATTACATAGTGAATTCCAGGTCAGCCTAGACTAGAAAGAGATTCTATCTCAAAAAAAAAAAAAACAAAATAAATAAATAAATTCTTGTACTATAATTGTATAATGTCCTGTAAGACTCACGTAATGAAGTCCATCATTCAGGAATTTGGAGTAGTGAATGAAATTTATCAAACTGCACATTCATGACATGTGTCCATTTATACACGAGTATTATGCCTCAGTCTACCCAGTTGGGTTTTTTAAATGAGTAGGAGTACGTTTAAGAACATGAAAGAGATCTGTTATAAATACTTCTGTAAATTAAGGTTTTAATCTTACATAGCATTGTTTCCTCTCCCAAACTTCAAAGTTGAACTCTCTCACTATATTCCTGAGACTGTTCTTTCTATTTCTAACATGTAGGCAGTGGCCAGAATTTACTGAATAAACTTGATAATTCTAAAATTAAAAGTTCCCTGTCAATTAAAATTAAGTACTTTGTGCACCACCATAAAGATCTGGTGGTTCAAGTTGGCCTCACCCTCTCCTTGGCCAAGTTCACTGATTAGCTAGGAAACAAACTTGTATTCAGACAAGTCAATTTGTACTGTTGCTTTAAGATCCATGTCACTGGATTTCTGAGATGAAAGAGTACCTAGACCATTCCCTGCTTGAAGTAAATAATACCATGTTCTCTAAATGCCCACCTCGATGAGTCATGTCTCTAATACTGTCACAGGCCCCAGTGCCAAATGCCACCCAGCACCATGTTGCACCAAGTTGGAAAGCCAGAGTGAGAAGAAACACCGATGACCACAAGAGAGGAAAGTCAAGGGTACAGACCTTCCTGAAACAAGCAGGGAGAGCTTGTCAATGGAGGTTTTCCCCTGCATGGCATAACAATGTTCCTTTTCCAAAGTAACGACTTCAGAGCTCAGAGCAATGGTTCTGAAGACGGGCAAAGAGATCCCCAGGGGCTGGAAGAGAGAGCTGTACAACACCTGGAATTCTTTGGCAAAGGTGATGCTATGAACTTGATATGCAATGTGAACGCACTGTATGAAGCAGATGACAAAGAGCACAAAATTCCAGGAGAAGATGTCGGCAGCACAGACGTCTACCCACGCCCAGACGGCAGAGCAGAGGAAGCCCAGCCCCAACAAGCTGAAGACATAGAGAAGCCCGAAGAATCCACTGCCACCCATGAAACCCACGACGAACAAAATACTGGCCAGATGATAGATGGCTCCCTCGGCCTCTTGCTTCCAGCTGGTGCACACTGGGTGTTCATCGATCAGGTTCTTCCATAAACTTGAATTTTTTTCCATGGCTGTGCTAGGGTGTCTGCTCGTGCTCAGGTGACTTTAGATGACACTGAAGCCAGTGATCAAGTCCTTTGTGTTCCCATCACCAGAGTTGTGCTTAGGCTACACAAAGCCAGGGGGCTCTGAGTGGCAATGGCTGACGTTTTGTGGGTATGGAGCTTGAAAAGGGAAGAATTCAATTCTGCTTTCCATAAGGTCACAGAGACTCCTGATTTAGGCCCAGCCTTCAAATATTTCACTGCGTAAGAGAAAAGGGACAAAGGATCTAATTAAACAAAAAGAATGGAAGAGTGCTTTATCGATGAGTGAATATCATTCCTTATGCAAGCTGACCCATTGTCATGAAGTTAGGACATTTTAAACACACATAGTAGGAAAGTGTTCCAGTTACCTTCTCATTACTGGGACAAAACACCTGACCAAAAGCTGCTGATAGGAGGAAAATATTTATTTTGGCTTTCAGTCCTGAGGAGAAGCTTCATGATGGCAGGGGCAAGCATGGCATGAGCAGAGGCTGGACATCACCTCTGCCACAGCAGGTGGAGAAGAGCAGGAGAGTGAGCAGAGCTCTGGTGAGGGGGAGCTGGCTATAACACCCCTAAGCCTGCCCCCAACAACACACCTCCTCCAGCAAGTCTCCACCTTCCCAATTAGTATCAGCTGGGGACCAAGGATTCAGAACACATGAGTTTATGAGGGACATCTGATTCAAACCACCACAGGAGAATTAAAATTCTATCGTACATATCAGAATTGGCTAACTATGGATTTTTCAGGGCAGGTAAGTGTTCTCTATAACAGTGGCTCAGTTTCACTCAGACTCACGTGACATCATGACTATAACTACAGATTCACAGGCTTTTCCCCAACATTTCCAGACATTCCAGCAGTTGTTTGTGTTTCTAATAAGCTCCCCATGTAATTTCAATCAGTCCATGGTCCTCCATGCCCCCAGGAATACCATCTGATGCTATGTAATACACATTCTACAAAGGAAGAATTGGAGGCTCAGAGAGGCCAGTAATATACATAAGCCACACAGTGGCCAGCAGCAAGCAGGACCCGCATACTGGTTCCCATGTGCCAGATCCAATCACATGGATCTGGGAAGGAGGTTTGCAACTTGGCACTGTAAGGACACCAAGGAAACACACCAGCAGGAGGCAGATTTTTAGAAAACATAATTGCGAAAATGTGTAAGAGATAAGATTGAAATTGTGGGAGAAAATATACAATACAATATAATTTGGCTTCATTTGTGATTATTTCAGGTTAAAGGCTGTGTCTCTATATAAATAAACATTAATACTCTTGTTAGTTGCATATTTATTTACCAGATGGCCAAAAATGTTCCTGACTCCGCCCCTCTGCACATATATTCTCTACCCTTTCAGCCATATGGTAAACATGCTAATCTGAGCCTGAGTCAGGAGAGACTTGGCCATGATGATGAGGCCCAGGATATATAATTTTCCACAGTTTCGTAACCATTAGTGCTTTCAATGCGAGGCATTTGTTGGGTTGACTTTTTTTAACACAACAACATGCAAAAACCTTGACTGCGTATACTATGTGTATTATTGTTTGAAGTCAATAACATGTCATATATCACAAACCATAAGGGAAAAACACAACACAGAGAGGTGAAAATGTCTTAGCTGAGGAACAGGAACAATATAACCCCTGACAGAACTGGAAGTGGGAGTGGAGGCCTTCTTTGTGGAGTTCCTGTTAGTTAAGAATCCTGCCAGGTGAATCAGAAAGAAGGAAGGAATTTAAAAAGAAGCAAGGGAAGGAGGAAAGGGACAAAACCACTTAGCTCTACAACTCACTTAGACTGTTATTGCTGCTTCTTGTTAAAGGCATCTCAAGTGTGCTAATTATTCTCTCCCCTGGCTCCATTCAATCTGTGAGATGAGGAGCTTCCAGGCAGACCAGCATTCTCAACCTGTTCCTTTCTCCTCTGAAACCAAACACGAAATTCTCCACTCCTGGATTGTCACAACAAAGAAAAGTTCTTTAAAATGCAGTGAGTGGCGAGAACTGCAAAATACCAGCCTGCAAATGTCAGTGTCCCTGCTGTTTTCCTTTTAAAATGGGAGTATTTTAAATCAATCAGTTCTTTGGGATACTGACCACAGCCAGGCAGGCCAATATAAAAAATGACTGCAGGTAAAGCTCTGAACTTTGGTCTGAACTTCCTTAAAAATTTATAATCCTCCACCAAATGTTAAAAGGATACTAATGGTGAAAGGCTGTGTAAAATGTTTGTTGACAACTCAGAAGGGAGCTCAGCAGACTCTTTCCCGTTACAAAATTTTGATTTGGGAAATATGTTGGTGCTCCCACATTCCAGAAGTGGGAGTCTAGGATCTTAAGAGCAGAGGTGCTTCTGGTCTTTTCCGATTCCTTCTACATGGAGTTGCCACGAGACATCTTTCTGTCCTTGACACTGCATTGCTCAAGCATGCTGACTTGTCCTGATTAAATTACTCCACACCCAGCCTTTCTCCACTTGGTGTGTTTTTATTCAGTCACCAAAACAGATATACTTTATTAGAAGAAGGATTGACAGGACCAGGTGATGGGAAGGAGAGTCCCTGTGCTCTGTGCCAGGAGCTCTGTATAAATGCTAAGATGATCCATCCACCAGCTGCCTGCCTGACAGGCCCTCAGGCCTTCAGCCAAACTGAAATGCCCAAGTGGCACATTGGATTTCTTCTCTACACAGGAACATGGATCTTCCCTGCAAAAGAAGTAAGTGCTCTCAGCTGCAGACGATGGAGACAAAGTGCAAACTATGACCATAGTTCCAAGTTCACCCCTTCTCTTCCCTTAAAAATTGAAGATTGTGAGTTATAACAGAAATGTCAAAGATGACCTGAGGACCCTCGTTAAAGGGCAGAATGTGTTTATCTGTTTAGAACTTTCTATTCATCTCCCTGCATCTCCCTCCCTGCCTGGAGGAGGATGCTCACTCCTCATATGAGAAGCTGGGAAAATTGGTGAAGTTCCCATGTTGGAGACAGTTCCACGTTGCTGGGATGAACATCCAAACCAGGCACAGTTCAGGGGAGGGAGGTGTGTATTTCAAGCTTACACATTCAGGGGAAAGTTCCATCAATGACAGAAAAAGCTGCTTCCATACATCCAAGCAGAGAGAAACAAACAGCCAACAAAATCCCAAAACAGCCAGCAGCAGGTACCCCACCAGAGCTCAGACCTTTCTGTATACCTGGAATTCAGATCCTTTGGGCTCAATCCCAGGATCTAGTCCCAGTGATATCTACTCCAGCAACTGGAGACCCAAGTTACAAGCTTTAATAAAACATCAGACTTGGGGCTGGAGAGATGTTTCAATGGTTAAGGCTCTTGCCTACAAAGCCTAACAACTGGGGTTCAATTCCCCAGTACCCACATAAAGCCAGATGCACAAAGTGGCGCATGCATCTGGAGTTTATTTGCAGTGGCTGGAGGTCCTGGAGCACCCACTCCATCTCCTCTCTCTCTCCCTCCCTCCCTCCCTCCCTCCCTCCCTTCTCTCTCTCTCTCTCTCT
>PVHP010027462.1:0-23660 GCA_004024765.1 Zapus hudsonius | reverse complement strand
AGAGAGGCTGAATAAATGTAAATAACACAGCAAATGACTTTTTCCTATAAATATCTGATATTATTTTTATTACACACTTTAATAGATACAAATAAGTGCTTATAGTATTTTTGAAAGGATACAAATCGATAATATATCTTATTAATAATCATCATCTATAATAATAATCAAATTACTAGCAGGAAGAAATCAATTGCAAACAAACAAACTCATTTTGCATTGATTTAACCTTGACAACATTTTCTAAGAGTTTCTTTCTGGTCTTTTTGCTTCCATCCCATGTGCCTGGAGACTTGGATGCTATAACTGAGGCTTTCTTTTATTGTCATTTTTAATTAGAGAAGGTTTATTGGTTCAGGAATATGTTGTCTTCTGAAATAAAGCCAAAGTTGATCACTGTTAGATTTATAAAGAAAGTGAAGAGTGTTCGTTGAATTCTGATAGATCTATTTTGGAGTTATTTCAAAAAGGATTTCTTTCAAAAAACAGTTGTCACATGTCTCAAATATGGGGAAAAGGACCAGTCAGTCCACTACATATGAGCTAAGATCGCCACCAAGTGGTTTGATGTGGGAAATATTTTTGTGTGTGTTTTTTTAAGAAATTACCATGTGGCAAAGTTGTAATTGTGATCACCATGGCCTATAATTACCTTGAAATCGGATAGGATTCTTAAATTATAATTACAACTGCTGTTTAATTAGCAAAGGATTTTTTTACATCACGAACCAATGTCAAATAAGAAATTCATACTGTGACGTGTATGTGAAGAACTATGTACATGATTACAGTCATGATAATTAATTTTACTTGTTATTTTTAAAGAAATAGAAATTTATGTGACATCAGCAACTGCAGGAAAGCCTTCTGCCCTTCATGATCAGAGATGCAAGTGCGGAAGCTCCTGCTTGCTTTTTACCAGGTTCAAATTTATTTCTTCATTTTGACTGTGTATCTGTGTGTGTGTGCATGGATGCACACATGTGGAGGTCAGAGAACAACCTCAATGTTTCCTTCCTGGCCTTTTGCCTCCTTTGAAATCAGTCTCTCTTGTCTCTGACTAACTGGTCCCCAAGTGTCCAAAGTCTCCTGACTCCACCTCCCGCCTCCAGCTGCTTTGGGTTTGCAGAGCCTGTGCCTCTTGCATTAAGCTTTACATGGAGGCTGGGGAGGGGGAGTTCAGGTGGGCGGGCTTGTATGCAAGTGCCTATAACCGCTAAGCCATCTCCTCAGCCCCATGAGGCCTATTCTTTAAAGTCTCTCAGTAAAAATTTCCCCCATCCATAAATCTCATTGGGGTTGTATAAGGATTCAATGATTTTGTGTACAGGAAGTGTTGGTGGAGTGCCTGGTATTCACAAAGAAAAAGAAGCCCTGAAATGTGAGGAGAGGTTGTTTTACCTTCCTCATCGCCAAGGCACTAAGATCGACCTGATGAGGGAGACAGACAGACAGACACACAGACAGACAGACAGATATGGTCCTTCTCCATTCACATACTGAAAATAAGTTAAAGTAGCTATCCCTAACAATATTTCAAAATATTATGAGAAGGTTTGGAATGTCTTCAACACAAAGCTACGCTATTTGGAAATCATAAATATGCTAATTTTCCCAATTGCATCACTGTATCATCTATTAAAATATCCAACTATCCCTTAAAATAATGGGCCACTGTTAGGTCATGAAAGTTAAAAAAAAATAATATACAAAGGACGAAGCTGAAAAAATGATATCTTTCCTCCTCTCATAGAAAAAGGTGGCTTCAGAATTTTGTTTATCTTCTAAAAAAAATGTGGCTAACATTTTGTAAAGCAGCGTACACATTAAACAAGGACTTACATGAAGAGAAACTGTCCTTGACGAAATTCCGACTCTGCAGAAGGATTCCTGGACATCTAAACAAGCTCAAGAGGACAACAGAGAAGCGGAACACCTTTGCCCACATTCCTCACACTGGTGAAAAAGCAAGGCTGAGGTCTCCTGGAGAGCCTGCTTCACTAAGGATGTTTTCTAGTTTGGGATAGGGAACCCATGCTGGGACTCGGTGTCCCACGCTGTGACCAACAAGTTCTTCTCCACATTCACCTTGAAATGCACTTACGGAATTGGAAAGTAAATTCTCAGTGAAACAAAGAGACTGTAGAATTAAGGTAGAATGAGAGTTTAGAATTTAGAACCCATAGCAAGCAAAGAATGCCTCTTTGTTTCCAAGAAGTGCAAAGATCAGATTCCATATTACAAATCTTTCTGGAATATAGGGAGGTAACAGGATGGCCCATCGGTGATTCTTTTTTCTTTCTTTCTTTTTTTTCCCATCAGTCTTTCTTAACCAGGAGCTTTCTGGTTCCCATTTGCAGATACAATATCCTACCTTCTCAGAAAATATACATATGTGCATAAAGTTCTTACTATAATTTGAGAGGATTTGTATTCCATGATATCTTCTTATAATTTAGGACTAAGTTAAGAACCGCAACTCTATGGCATTTGTGAGAAGAATGAGAAAAATCTAAACAAAGATGCAGAGATTCCTGCTGTTTGATTCTGTGTCCAAGTCTGAGAGATGGGACTATAAGTACAAAGTCAAATCCATAAGGCATCTGACAGCCCCCTCTCTTCTCAGAAAAACAGGGTATGACCCAGCTTGAAAGGAATCCCAAGGACACATGACTGAGTCATTGAAATTTGAATGGTAGCACCCATACAGTGAGTATGGTGAAAACTTTAATAGTTACTTTGGTGTTTGAGTTACACCTTTTTTATCTTAAATATATATTTATTGTCCATAATGTGTTACATTATTCAGTGGGCAAACAATGAGTTGTTATCCCCAATTCCCCAATGCCCCCCTCTCCATCCCCAATCAGCTGGATATCCTCCTCCATGTACCATCTGGATCAGTCCTTGGGGCAGGGGGCCCTGGATAGCCTAGTACTCAGCCCGGACCTCCTGGCTCAAGTGTGTTGTTGCTGTAGGGTGCCATACCTCTGGATAGTCTCCCCCACCACGGCTCTTACAATCTTTCTGCCCCCTCTTCCGCATAGTTCCCTGAGTTGTGGTGGATGAGTATTAAGGCTGCTTTAAGATTGTGAGTTTAGGGGTCTTTGTGTTGAAGATCGTTGGTTTCTGTCTCACTGGCTTATCCTGTGTAGGTTGAATGTCAGTGGCTGTGGGTCCCTCATTCCTCCTGTCACTCTCTGCGGGGTTCCATATGGATCCTCCACAGTATGACTGTGGTGGCTCCTCTCTTGCCAGAATCTCAGGTATCGGCCTACGGTCAGTTGTTAGGGTTAGATGGGCCCCAGCTCTCTCGCTGCATCCTGAAAAATACAAGCACGATCTCCTTCCAAGAGTGTGATCTGTGTAGGTTAACAAATATACACATTTCTGGTTTACCTAGAGTCTATTTCTAGTAGCCTCCCCGTCAATCGCTCCCTTAGTGCATCTTGTCTTGGGATCCCAAGAGTCCGGGATCCGGTGACCATTGCCCTGAATCCCAAGTTCCAGACAAGGGGTCCCCCTCACTAAGTGGAAAATTGGCCGAATTTGAAAGCTGTTGATTGTCTCCCCCAGGCCCAGGCTCCTCCTTTGCACAAGTGCTCCTTTCTTGGTTCGCTGTTCTCTCCCAGTAGGGGGTGTGGTCAGCCCACTCATGACCCTAGATTGTGTTTCGGTGGTCTCTGTTTACTCCAGCTGTCATTGATCATTTTCCCCTGGCAGCCTGTGCAGTGCCTTCCAGCACTACATTAACTGCCTTCTGGGGGCTGGATATCGTTCCAGACACTGAAGGGTCTCTCGATGCTGGTCAATGGCATTCTGTGGTTTCTTCAGCAACAGGGTTTTGCCTCAGGCCTAGGGAGGGCACCCAAGAGCTTTGACAGAATTCTGTCTTGTTGTTGAAATCTCATGGGTCACTTTGGTCAACAGCTCAATGAGGGAAGGAACCATTGGTTGGAACCAGGGGTTGTCAGGCTGATCTAAATTATTCATAGACTTAGACTCTCTCCCCTATCACTCATGGCCCCTCTTGCCAGATGACGCTCACTACTTACTCAATAGGTTACAATGAGCTCGTGAGGATTATATGTTTTTGAACCTATTATGGTTTACCCTCAAGCTTAAGCCATTCCCCTCCCCCCATCCCTTACCCCTCATTCATAACCTCTCACTTCTTACTACTAGTCTGCATAAAGAACACGGTTATCCTGGTTAAGGACCACATATGAGGGAGAATATGCGGCGTTCGATTCTCCGTTCTTTTGAGTGTTAGCTTAAAATGACATATCGAAATTTAGGAAAAAATGGTCTGACTTTGAGCAGATCTTACTAAGCAAACACTCAAAAGAACTGAGTTACACATTAGAGTACACATTTTGAATCAAATAATTTAGCCATAAAATTATGTTTTTGTTTTTCCTCCTGGAGCTCTCCAATCATGTCAACAAGGAAATCACAGAGTCAGGTCAGAGGATGGAAGGAGAAAGCATGATGCTCCCCACAAAAAAAAAAAAAAAAAAAAAAAAAAAAAAAAAAAAAAAAAAAAAAAAAAAAAAAAAAAAAAAAAAAAAAAAAAAAAAAAAAAAAAAAAAAAAAAACAGGAAAGAAAGAAACCATGGATCAGCAGCCTTGAGTTCCCATCATGTCTTTTCATTGACATTATTTCTCATTTCTTTCAAGGTGGGTTTTCACCGCTAGAAACTGAGGCCATTAAGAGGTTAAAGAAAAAAGATTCATAAGTTAAGACAGGCTTTCCCAGGACTGAAGTAGGACCTTAATAAATGTCAGAATAAATGAGAATAGTTCAACTGCTATTATTTTTAATTTTTAAAATATTTTATTTATTTGCAAGAAAAGAGAGGTAGAGAGAAGAGAGACAGATAGAATGGACATACCAGGTCCTCCAGCCACTGCAAAGGAACTCCAGATACCTGGGCCACTTTGTGCCTCTGGCTTTACAAGGGCAATGGGGAAATTGAACCCAGGTCATTAGGCTTTGCAGGCAAGCACCTTAACCACTGAGCAATCTCTCCAGCCTACCAATGATTATTTTTTGATCCCTAGGAAAGGACTTTGTTCAGATAATCCTTAATCAATGTTGGATTAGATAAGGAGTGGGGACAATAGGAATCTGAGGAAGGTTGAAAGTTACTGCCCTGCTTGCAGTTAGAATCTAAGAGGCTGCTTGATGGAGTCTGGCGGCTCACCAGGGCTTAGCTCTGGAAAATAAAGAATTCTGAGGTGGCACAGCCCAGAGGAGAGGTAAAAAGCCTTTATTTCATTATACACCCCTCTCTGATGGTGCAAGCCAGTGTGGGTCCTTTGGGATTTCAGCCACAGAAATGAAATGCCCCAGGCTTTTCTTTCATTAGGAAAGCTTGGAGAGAGAAGTTAAATTGAAGTAATGTTGTACAGTATCATAATCAATACCAATTATCAGATCAGAGGCTTCTTTGATCTGATGGTACTAACGACCGGAAAGTTCAGAGAGTAACATTTCTGACACCAGCAAGTACAGCACAGAAATCTAGCTCATTTAATTTTTGGTCTGTGAAAAGACCTTTTCTCTTTACTTCTAGGCTTAATTGGGTCAGAAGATGTCACAAACACAAGGAAGAGTTCAGGGATGAGGACAAGCTGTTTACAGAAGCAACCAGACTTAGCCAATGGATCCCATGTCACCAGACTCTGACAGAGCCTGTGGTCTACCTGGGAAGGACTTGTGGTTCCAATGTGTTCCAATGGGCAAGGGTGTAATGCCAAGAAGATAGGACACCCACACCACTTGACCACTATCCATGGACATGAAAGAGAACCAGATATTAGACATGACCAAATCCCATACTTTCGCTAGAAGTAAACATTTTATATAAATGGGAAAGAGTGAATATATTAAGGGGGAGGACAAGAAATCATGGATGACAAGGCCGTTCCAACAAGTTTGGATGTTTCATGAAGGAATTGAAAGCTGGATAGTGGTATGAAAACCTTGTTCTTTTAAAAATTATAATATTATAATCCTGGAGACTGGAGAGATAGCTCAGCAGTATTGACCCAGGTTCAGTTCCCCAGTACCCAGGAAAAGCCACATGCACAAAATGGTATAGGTATCTGGAGTTCATATATAGTGGCTGGAGGCCCTAACATGCCCATATGCCCATTCATATTCTCTCTCTCTCTCTCTCTCTCTCTCTCTCTCTCTCTCTCTCTCTCTCTCTCTTCTCTATCTCTCTTTGCTTGCAAATAAATAAATAAATAAATTTTTAAATAAATAAATAAAATCACAATCCTAATAGAAGTTTGAAAGGTAGATGCCAAAGGGGGAAAGTATGGTATTGACTGGAACAAAACGTGTTAGGGCCTGGGAGGAAGATAGATACACTTGAAGTTGTAGGCAAGGCAAGGTGTTAATGGATGGCTTTGCAGATGCCAGGCAGGAGCAAGGATGACCCATGAGATATTCACAGATGAATATCTACCACATAGAAAAGAAACTGCAAAGGCAACTTTGTTACTACTGATCATGGGCATCTCAGGGTTTTAAGAAACAAAGGGATGGGCCAAGAAAATAAAAGAATTTGGAACATCAGTGTTTTTGTGAGTTTTTGTTATACTTTATTATTTTGTTTTTATGTTTTTGTTTAATTTTGTTTGAGACCATATAGCCCAGGTGAGCCTCAGACATGCTATGTAACCCAGGCTGACCTTGAATTCATGGTCCTCCTGTCATAGCCTTCAAATTGCACAGATTACAGGTATATGACATCAAGTGAGGAGCTGGACAACTTTTCAGTGCAGATCTAAAGCCTCCCACTCAAAACCCATATTTGAAGGCTGACACCAACAAATTTATGCTACTGGACACCACCTAAAGCCATTTCACTAACTGCTATAATGAAGGAGGTCATGTTCTGAGGTGTCAGTCAGGCCATATAAACTCTGGATTTTAGAATCCAGAATATGAGAGCAGCAGTTTATTCTCTTTTTAACTTATTTATTGTTAATAATTAGATACATTTATGAGCAAGTTTTGTGTTGTAGGTTATTCTTAAAATATCTATGTAAATACTGAATTTTAGAGGTTGTGAAATAAACTTCCTGTTAATAATATCATTGTCTTCAATACATCATTTTGTATATCCCTTCCCTTCATCACCATTGTTGTTTCTCTGTTGTCTACCTAAAGACAAAGAAATCAAGCTCACTTTAACCTCACTTTGACAGCAAAATTACCAGAGGTTCTGATTTCAAACCTTTTGTCCCCAAAATGCTCTTGCACTGTGTTCTGACTCAGGAAATTAAGAGCCATGAATGGTCCCAAAAGAAGCCACTAAAAAGATTTCTTTATGCATTTTCTGAAAAGCTTGTGACTCAGCAGATGAGACCTCTCCCAGCTGAAGGCCATCGGGGCATTTCCTTCTCAGATGGAGTAAAGCTCTGCCTCCCCAAGTCTCAGCCTTCTTCTTCAGAAGTAACCTGTGGGTCACTAACCCTCTGCTGGGGAAAGACAGGTAGGACCCCTGTAATAGACACACACTTTCCAACAACAGCACATCATGAAGCAGCACGAGCCACTCAACCCTGCAGCTGTTATTATCCTCCACGTCCTGGTCTCTTCTCCACTTGAATGTCACGCTTTTAATTAGGAGGTTGATCAGATCGTCCAGAGACCATGCTTAGCACGAAGGAGGCTTGCCTAACTGGCTCTCCCTGACACGAGAAGCAACCCTGGAGAACCATTAGGCAAAAAAGCCTTCTTTCTGATGAGAGAGAAACTTCAAAAGGCCCCAAATGAGGAAAGAGGTGTCGCTGGAAAATGTTAAAATGACAAATCGCAATATTTCCACTGACAAAAGATGAAGATGAAACAAATGTGAGAACGGAAGATGTGATTTTATGTTTGCCGTGCTCTCACTGGAAGCTATCGTCGGAGTCCCAAACCGAAATGAAAAAGATGTCGATATAACAGCACACCCGAGCCAACTTGGATTTCTAACAGCAAAAGTCATCTTTGAAATAACAAAAAACTTACAAAGCAATGAAAAAAATAGGAATGCAGAAAGTGCAGCATATGGCCCCCAAACAGTCTTGCGCTATTCATTTAATAGAGAATATCAGAGCTGGAAGCCACTTAGGGATCACCTGGGCAAACCCTTCCATGTTTCAAAGGAAGAAAATATCTGAGTGCAAAGACCTCTCCCTAACTTGCTCAAGGTCATGGAATGAGTTAGTGACTTTGCAATTGTTAGCAGCCGGCCTTCTCTGCCTCCCTACAGCCAGACTCTGACATCTATGTGCAAATCCACCCTTGTCCAGTTGCTGAGGTAGTCCCACTCGAGACTGAAGATCAAGTTCACCAGATGCTGTGGGCTACTATGTGTCTTTCTGTCTCTGAGCCATGCTGTGTTCACTGAGCCAGAGGCATACAGGGACCCCCTTTATTACCACCCACAACTGTGCAGGTAGATGCCCTCTGCAGTTAGGTCTTTTGACATACGGCAGACAGGGTCGAAAGTAAAAACTGTAATCTCTGGAAGGATAATAGGCAGAAAGAATGGAAGGCTGGCAAAAAGCTGGCACATCCTCAAACTTGAAGCCCACGGAATTAAACATAATAGATAAAGGAAAATAGAGAGAGGTCCAGGATATTTTTCTCAAAGGCTACACAGGACCAGAGGTTGTGAGGGCAAGTCAATAGATGACACATGTTGGCCATTTATGTTTTAGAAAGAAGCAAAAGACAGGACACCATGTGCTCTCCAGCTATGCACACCACATTGTTTCCAAAATAAGTAAAAAAAAAATATTCCAATAATGCTATGAAAACTGTAGAGATGGGCTGGAGAGATGGCTCATCAGTTAAGGCATTTGTCTAAAGAGCCTGATTCCCCAGTACCCACATAAAGCCAGATGCACAGAGTGGCACATGTATCTGGAGTTTGTTTGCAGCAGCTGGAGGTCCTGGTGTACCCATTCTGTCTCTGTCTCTCTATCTCTCTGTCTCTCTCTCCTCTCTCTCTGCTTGCAAAATCATAAAGAAAATTATTTTAAAAAACTGTAGAGATGAACAATCTCACATGAAAAGGAATGAAGGAAGTTGAATCCAGTCATTGGAGTGCAAAAAGCCTGGCATTAAAAAAAAATGAGATAATTCTAAAAAGGTAAGTAACTCATCACACACACAAACCCCAGGGTCTCCACATCCCCAGTCATTCTCAAGACCTTTCGCCCATTTGGGACTCTCCCCTGAGTACCAGACCATGTTTGAAGCTAACTTCTTGAAAAAAATAAAACAGGTATATCTTACAGGACTCTCAGGGTTGTCAAGTTCAAAATGTAGCTCTTGGCTCCTATCTCCCATCACACCTCCTGCCAAAGCCTTTGACTTCTGCTTCCTTTTAAGTGGGAAAAACACATTCTTCCAGTTACTGGAGTGTCTCAGACCATTCTACCATTTTATGAGCTCACATCATTGGCACACGTGCCCTGTCCATTCTCCCCAGGACCAGGATCTAACACATTTCCCACCTTTTTTTTTTTTTTACCAACAGCTCTTAATCTTGCCAATACTTCTAAGATAACTTCATATTAGACTCATTTTTTAAAAAACGTTACCCATTTTTGTAGCAGATCAATTATATTTAGAAAGTATAAATTTAAGTGTTTTCTGAATTTGAAGCCCTTTAAAAAATATCACTGGAATTTATAATTAAGCATTAATACCTTCCGTGAAGTAACACAACTTTTATCATCCAAGTCAGCCTTCCTCTTCAGCTTCCTGCCTTCCACTTCCTCTCTGATTCCTACCTCTCCTCCCATGGGACCACTCATCCTGTTTCCTCAAAAAGGAGCTTTCACCGGAAGGAATTGGCAAGTTGGCAAATTTGTCCACTGAAAAAAAATAATAAAAGGTAGTTCAAATATACCCATGTTCCAAGAGATGAGCTGAGAAAATTGACTCCTTGTACATGAGCAGAAATGGAATAAGCCATCGAATTCTGTCAGTAATTCCAAGGCACTGAAGGAAATCATCAGTTTTCAATAAAAGGAGTAAGAGTCACACTCAAAAGAGTGACTCTGAGAGAAGCGCTTCAGACAAAAACATTAAAAAGACCAATTTTATCACTTGCCCCCCACAATGAACTCTTAGCCAAAGAAACCAATGAAGTCCCCCAAACAATGGAGGCCATTTGCAAAACATTTGATTACCTGCCAGAGCAAAAAGGTAAGAGCCTACAGCGGAAGACCCCACAGGCTTTGGCCAACAGAACACCATGCTGGAGCTGAAAGGGAAACTAGCTCCCTCCCAGTCAGCCCTCATAGTGCTGGAGAGCCCTACGGAAGTTGCTGGAGGACAATGGTCACCAACAGCTTGAAGAAGAAAAGGACCCTGCAGATTATGACATCAACCAGCCAGACAAGAAGTACACACAGCTGTGCACACAGCCCTTGTGAATAACCAACTACTCTCTGATTGGTCATGAGGCCCGCTCAGTGGAAGAGAACTCATATCCAGTACTAGACCCCAAGTGAAAATCCCCAGGAAACTTAACTGCAGAGAGAAGCCCCCATGGCTGGAGAAGAAGTGTGGGTTTGCACACCAAAAACCTCTCAAATAACCTTGCACACCCCCTTTAACCCAAGCTGTTCTCACTCTAGGCTAAAGAACCTGTTTTATTTTACAGATGGCAGAAAAAGTAGAGGAAAGCCAAGATCCATTCATAAAACAAGTAGGTAGGTAACTGCCCACCATGAGACTTGCCACCTTCACCACATCACAGAAACTGCCCAGGAAGTGGTGATGCGAATACCGTTTTTATTGCCAGTCTGACAACCAGCTCCAGTGTGATGGTAACAGAAATCATGATAAATCAAAATCTATCAAAGCAGAAATCCAGAGGCTACAAAGGACTCAACACAAAATCAGACTGCCAACAGGCCATCCATGGCCCAGGAAACATTGCTGAAGAGTGGCTGGAAAGATTGTAAGAGCCATAGAGTGGATCGAAATATGCTGAGGCACTGTTCCTGATCCCTTACCCCACAGGGACTGGCTGAGGCCATCATGACCTCACAGTGAATACCATAACCCCACTAAGGAGGGCCCCCCGGGTAAGGGGAACTGGGTAGAGGAGATATAAGAGTATATACATATTATATATAAGACACATTATGTTAATATATTGTCTATAATATATTATATATGGTATTACATATATTGGTATTTTTAAATTTTTCATTATATAATGAATTTTTTTAAATACCAAGGATAGGGCTGGGGAGATGGCTCAGTGGCTAAAGGCACTTGCATGCAAAGCATGTTGGCCTGGGTTCAATTCCCCACTTGTACACATAAAGCCAGGTGCACCAATATATAGCACATGCATCTGGAGTTTGCAGTGGCAAGAGGCCTTGGCATTTAAATATTCATTCTCTCTCTCTTAAATAAAAAGTATTTTTAAAATATACCAGCTATAGAAAATGCATCCCCTAAGATTGAAAACATATACATACTTCTCAGCTCATTCTGTGAGCAAAATATTACCCCCAAACTAAAACCAGACCAAAATATAACACAGGGGAGAAAAATGCAAAACATACGCCAATGTCCCACACAAATGCAAATGAAATATTCTAAAAGTAGATTAATAAATTAAATTCAACTCAATATAGAATGGTAGATACATAATGACTAAGTTAGGTTTATTAATGTAAATTTGTGTAGTATAATATAGTAATATAAACTCTTGAACATTCAAAAATTAATCACACTGGCAATCTAACAATAAAACCATATGATCATTTCAAAGACACATAAAAAGCATTTGACAAAATCCAGCATTCCGTTTGATTTGAAAACCAAATCCTCTCAGCAAACTAGGAATTGGGGATGTTTTCAACCTCATAAAAGACTTGTATGAATAACCTACACCTATTGTCACATTTAATGATGAAAAACTTTATGCTTTTTCCTAAAACCAAGAACAAAACAAGAAGTGTGTTTTGCTGCTTCTAGTCAATCAACAACTAATCCAGTAAGGCAAGAAAAGTAAAAGTAGAGTTTTCTTTATTAACAGATATCAAATTTACAAAAATGCTCCCTGTGTTTTGACTGTGAAATGTTCCCCATAGTCTCATGGATTTAAATGCTTGATTCCCAGATTTTTTTTCATAAGGCAGTATTTCTCAAATGACAATTACAAACAGAAAGCTACAAAATATATGTGAGAAATTTAAAAAGATTTTTTAAACTATAGAGCATAGATAAATATTCACACACAAAAAATTACTGAAGATAATTATTCATTAGGAAAAACAAACTAAACCCAAAATGATGTGTTCCTACTTATCTAAAAGAACATCATTGATTATAGCAAGTTTTGATGAAGATGTAAAACAACTATGAAATGATACAACTTGGGGAAGCAACTTGCCAGTTTCTTAAAAGTGTATACCTACACATTACATAAAAGCCAGACACTCATTCCTATGCAGCTACTCAAAAAAACTGAAAGTATAATGCCACTCACAGATGTGGACATGATTGTCCAGAACAACTTTATCTTCAATAGTCAAAACCTTCATGGCATTCTAAATGCCCATCAGATTATGAATGGCAAACAAATTATGGTATATCTATGTAGCAACATCTTACTTAGCAACAAAAGAATCTAATGATTGACATATTGATACAATGTTGAAGAATCTAAAAATCATCATACTGAATGTTGAGAACAATAAAAAAAGAAGATGATACATGAGTTCATGAAAATAAAACCCTAGAAAATGCAAATTAATCTATAATCATGGTAAACCGATCAGTGGTTATCTACTAATGGTTAGAACATGTGGGGTCAGGACATGGAGGTGGAGGGAGAGGGAGGTTATGACACTTCAAGAGCAAACGTGAGGCAAGTTCTTTATCTCAAGAGATCAGATGGTACCATGAGTACATTCATGTGTCAGAACTTTTCAGATTGTCCATGTTAGATATTCAACATTATTCGTGCCTACTATACCTCATGAAGGTGTATTTTTTAATAGAGGTAGAAGTGCGTCCAAGATTCTCAGGTGCATATTTTCTAGTCTTGTCTATTGAGTTATGGCCAAACTTGTCTTGGAAAACACGGTTCCTGAATAGCAGAAGGCCCAATATCATATGCTGCTTTGGTAAAATTCTTTTAAGAAAGAATTATATTGTGGATGGTATATGTCACTATGAACAGTAAATCAAAACCAGAGTCAGGAATCTCCATTGTTCACTTCAACTCATTAAAAAATAATAAAGCCAGCAAGCTAGCAGCAGTGTAAAGTGAATCATAAATGAGACTGTAAATCAATGTAAGTTTTCAGAGACCAATTTGGAAGACTTGTAATGCACCCACATTTTATGTTGACGGTATAATTTTTAGTAATATTTGTTCAAAAATTAAGGATATGAGCAAATACTGTGGATATCTATTATAAAAATATGTATGTAATACATACAACTTTAATTGCCATGGCTATCTAATAGGTTCAGTTACAGAAATGGAACCACACATGAGAATGCTCTGCACAGCAAATTGACATTATTGAAAGATAATTACCTTGATCAAGGGGAAGTAAGGCTGGTGCATTAGTGAGGGTTATTAAAGGAATGGAGTCCAAAGACTGAATGTCTATAAAGATATTCAGGGGATTTATTTTATATATATATATATATATATATATATATGGAATTTATTGGATAAGCTTACAGGATACAGGCTGGGTAGTCCAACAGCAGCTTTCTACAGGCTGGAAGGAGAGAGAACCTGGTAGCTGGTCAGTCCATGAGGCTGGATGCCTCAGAGCTGCCCCTCTGGCACTGAACGCCTGGAGAATTCCTGGAGAGCTGCTGGTCTTCAGTGCACATTGGAAGGCTGATAAAGCTGGGTTCCAATGTCCACTAAGGAGAGCAGGACAGAGCAGGTGTGTGCACCAATAAGCAGCAAGGACACTCAAAAGGCACTGTGTTCTCCTGAAGCTTCCTCATACATAGTCCACCACCAACAGGCTGTCCACTCTGGGGGGAAGATTTTCTTCCCTCCATCAATCCTTCATGGAAGCATCCACAGAAACCTGCCCAACAGGCATGTCTTTTACTTGAGTCCTGATCTAATCTGCTTACTAGAATTTAACTGGCATCGGTGGAAATAAGCTAGAGAAGTTACAATTTACTTGTGCTAAAAATACTTATAAATTTCTATTTACATACATAGACTGGAGAATAATATATATCAATATGAACTGAGATCCATGGGTAGTATGATTTAAGATGACTTAAATTTTCCCCTATATCATTTTCTATAATTTCTAAATTTCTGCTATGGTACAAATTATTTTAGTAGCAAATATAATGTGGGATGATCCTTTCTTAAGCCAAAAGCAATTGTAATCCATGTCTGAACAAGTGATTAGTTAGAGGGACAGTCAGAATGGTTTAGTGAGAAATTTCCTTTGGAGCTTTGTATATTTCAGAAAGAAGGGGAAGAATGATGATGTCATGGCATATTTTGGACCTTTGTCTCCCAACCCCATGCTGAAGGTCACTGTTGAGTCCCTAGATGTGTCTCTGGGGCTTCTGGAAAGATCTATTTAAGCCATGGGAGATAAGGGGATACCGTGCGCTACTGATGAAGAGGAAAAGCATTCTCTCAGCTACTGTGAGACACAGGGAGGTGACATCATGTTGCCAAAGCATCCCTGGCATCATGTGCAGAGGGACTTGCCTTGCTCACCCTGGTGAGCCTGGCAGTGGTGATAGCTTAGACAGGATAAAAGATGAGTCAGAAGCTGGGTAGTTTCCACTCCAAACCAGCTACCAATTACCCAAGTGCACACAATTCTGAGATGGAAGCCTCTTTGCCTATTTGGCCATATGGAGGTTTCACCAGGCAAGGTGGCTGTGTGGTTGGGAGCGAGGGAATCCCACACCCTTTATGGAGAAGAGAACCGGCCGCAGAACAAGATGCTGTTGGTTTTCAGGTGACAGATGAAGAAAAGGAAAGGGTGGTCAGCACAGAACCGCGGCTCTATTCTACAGCACCGGGCGTTCCTGACCACCGCGGTGGCTGCAGCTGCCTCGGTGCCTTCCTCGTTGACCTCCACGAAGCACTTGTGGGCCACCTTGGACACAGGCACGTTCTTCTTCATGGACATTCCTGAAAAATCAGCCTTGGTTTCCTCAAAAGCATCCGTCATTCCTAAGCGTTGAAGAAAAGACTCCAGGTCGTAATTCTCCTCCAGCTTGAGTCTGGGAAGGAAAACTTGAACTTTCCTTGCCGTCATGGTTTCTGGGTCTGTCCAGGCTCTGAACTTCTCATATGTAAGTGCGTTTTCCACCTAGAATGACAAATGGTCAACCTTCAAATCTGGAAGACAGCATCCATCCCCACTTATTAAGCCTTTCTCCACTGCATGGCATGGAATCCGTAGTGAGCTCTCATCCAACACTATCCACAGATATAGTTCTTGTTATAAACACACCAAGATTTGCCCTCAAATTCTCATCTGTTCTCTATTTTATAGAGAAAGCTAGAAACTCACACACACAGTTTAAATATTTTTATTTATTCATAAGCAGAAAGAGAGAGAAAAAAAGAGAGACAGACAGATAGAATGAACCCACCAGGGCCTCCAGCCACTGCAAACAAACTCCAGATGCAAGTGCCTCTTTGTGCATCTGGATTTATGTGAGGAATCGAACTTGGGTTGTTAGGTCTTGCAGACAAGTGCCTTAACTGCTGAGACATCTTTCCAGCCCACATAGACAGGTTAAATAAAAATAATCTATACCAAACTTAGTCCAAATATTAAAAAAAATGTTTTGACAGTTTAGAGAAACATAACCAGTTGATGGCATTTGCACAGTGCATGGTAGTATGAGCTGTTAAAGCTACTGTTTGACAAAAGGAAAACAGAGCAAGGCTAAGAGCTATGATGCGGGACCCATCACAGAACCACTCAGGATTGAATCCAGAGTAACCCAGCTGAACAAGAAGGAAATCACCAACATTGCACATGAAGGGAGAGGTGTCCTCTGGGAGCGGGGAGCAGACATGGGGAATTTAACAGGACTGTACTTCTGGGATCCTTGATTGCCTCTGAGACTGACCAAGACTGGGCTCATTGTATTTATGAATAAGGGAAGAAGACAGGAGAAGAAGTCAAACGTTTCCACCTGTATCTCCCCATCATCCCTGCACCGAGTGATGAATTCTCACTTTCAGTGACAGCTGTTTCGAGGTTGGTTCTATTCTTAGACACTTAAAATTTTATTTTATTGTTTTTATTTTTATTTCTTTTAGACTCTAAAAACATTCTTCTTAGATAGCCACACAGAGCTTGTTCTTGACTTAGTCAAGAGTTTCTTGATTCCACGGAGAAAGCAAAGAAATGAAGGATCCTCACCATCAGGGTCCTGTGCACTGGGGGGCTGCAGCTCGCTCTCATTAACTGTTAAGTGCTTGGGAGCCTAAAGTCAGCCATGGGAGGAGCACTGATACCATCACACCTCACAAGTTCACCTTCCAAGACCTCATCTGTCAGCACGATGTTGGTCCTGTACCCTCTACCTTGTGTAATGCACCTTTCCTGGACTTTGTTCTTTTCCGTCGTGAGGAGACTTCTCTCTCCTGGCAAAGGTGAATCCCCCACCTGTACTTTAGACCCTTCCCCCTTCAAAGTGTGGCCCACACTGCAGTAGCACCTGCTTCATCTGAAATCTTGTTAGAAATGCCAACATGTCGAGCACTTTCCCCTGAATGGGAGGGAGCATGTTAGCCTGATCCTCATGAACTTCACACACACATTAATGTTCTAAAGGCAACACAGGTCCTACCTTTAAGACTTTTGTTCAAGAGTTTTTGGGCCATTAGTTAGCCTCACTTGACTGAATAAAAAAATGAGCATTTCAGGTGTTTGCATAATAAACCCTAAAGACCCAGGTTTAAATCCCCAGGACCCACATACCCACATAAAACCAGAAGCATAAAGTGGTGCATGCATCTGGAAATCATTGAAGCAGTTAGAGTCCCTGGTGTGCCCATATTTATTCTGATTCCTATTCTCTCTCTCTCTCTCTCTCTCTCTCTCTCTCTCTCTCTCTCTTTCTCTCCTTCCAAATAAATAAATCATATTTTTAAAAACAATGTGATACTTTGAAAGTCTCTCTTAGCATCATTAAGCCTTATCTACTCTAGATAGTCACTTAACATCAGTGCATATACATGTTCATAAACAAGCATACATTTGGTGTTTGTTCAGCATTATTTAAAATTACCCCTAACTGGAAAATCTACACATGCTACCAGATGGATGGACTGAGAGAATTGAAAAAGGCTGACACCATGCCCAGAACTCACCACAGAGAGATCAATATTTTCATCTGGAAGCAGAATGACCATGCTCAACTCCTTCTCTGCGTAGGGTAACTCCAAGACCTGCATGGGCACCTCATCCACATGTCCCATCTTAAATTCAGCATGTCTAAACATCATCTGCACGGTTTTATTCTCCTTCTAGAAATAAAATTAAAATTAGTTTTCTATAAAGTAAGTACAACTTACTAAAAACAAGCCATATCTAACTCCCAGAACTCTGAGACAAGCATAAGTTATCTTGTTTGTGTATTTATACTTTTAGATGTAAATTCTTTTTATATATAAAGTAAGTTTTGGTCATTAGATTATTTTTAACCATTATGTATTTATTTGCAAGTAGAGCAAGAGAGAGAGAGAGAAAGGGAGGGAGAGAATGGGCGTGCCAGTGCCTCCAGCCACTACAAATGAACTCCAGATGCCTGCATCATTTTGTGCATCTAACTTTATGTAGGTACTGGGGAATCAAACCAGGTCATCAGGCTTTGCAGGCAAGTGCCTTGACCACTGAACCATCTCTCCAACTCTGATGTAAATTCTTCATAAGGACATTGTAATCTTGAGTGCAATATACATTGGTCTTCAAATGAGGCATTACTAGTTAAGAAAGAATAGTTTGATACGTGCAGGAAATAAAAGTTGCTACATTTTTGAGGAAACTATTTGCTCTTGAGGAGATTTATAATCATGCTCATGGACCTCATAATTAAAAAAATATATTTCTCCAAGTTAAGAGGAGCATTAACTTTTCAGCTCTTGGCCTGAAAAGAGAATTATACTTTTACTCTGAAAAAAAAAATGTTTAGTTACACGATTGGTTATATGGCTTTGATTTTCTTGAGGAGAAGACCATAAGAAGATGTATAAGGTCAGACAGTTTTCAAGTTGTGGCGGATATATATTTTAACTTTCATATCTTTGTGGAACATGCTATTTTTAGATAAATGAAAGTCAAATACCAGACTCACCACTGCTGACCCCAGCCATTATCATATTTATAAGGGGAATGCAGAAAATGGTCTTTCAAGTTAGCTTTAACATCTGCTGATACTTTGGTTCAGAATTGTATAGTCTTGAATTCTAAGGCAACAAACAGCCTTACCTGCCAACACCATTGCAAAAATGTAGCTAAGCAAATACAGATAGAATCTAGCACCAACAAAATCCCATGATTTAGGAAGAATTTTCCTGCAATCCAAACACTGATCAGAGGTCAAAACGGGCTTGAAAAAGGATGAGAAAACAGAACTGTGGATGCAATGATTATTCTAGTTTCTCTCCTCCTGCCTCTGGTTAAATGCAAAGAAAAGGCATTTGAAATAGATTAAATGTCAAGATAGCAGGAAATAAATTATTCTTTTACACTCATCATCTTTTCTGTATTTAAGAAAGTAATGACATGTCACATAAAAGCACCTACCTGGCTAGTTTTAAAGGTCATACCCCTCGTGTACTTTCGGTCAAACTGTTCATTCCATTTCCCTTTAAAATACATGGCATTCACAAGGACCAGCTTAGTCAAGGGATTGACTGTTCCAGGACCCAACAACTCTGAAATTTTACCTGTGCAGAATAGGAGAGAAACCTATAGCAATTTGGGAGCATTAATATATTTTAACCATCCCACATTGACATATAAAACCGGTGTGATTGAGAGCCAGGTTACAGTCCTGTTTTTCACCCACTGTGTCATTCGTTCTTAAATAAATATTGTTTTCTTTTGTTTTGAGACCAGAATGGACTAAGCAACTCAGGTTGTCCTCAAACTTGCTATGTAGCCAGGCTGCTACGGAACTCAGCACCCTCTTGCTTGCCTCTGTCTCCCAAGTGCTTGTATTACAGGCCTGAGACAGTGCCAGGGTTACAAAACAATCTGGAGGTAGAGAGAGCACCTATAGCTTATCCCCACCTGGGGGAAGTTCCAGCTGTCTCAGAACATGCAGGGTTCCCCAGAGAGAAGACTGGCAGATCCCCAAGAGACAACAGTTTCCAGAAGAAAAAGTCTCAGGTCTAATCAATTCTTTTTGATCTGATATTCTCAAGAACTGTGTTGCTGTCCTGAAAGCTCAGAAAGCATACCAAGGCTTCTAGAAAGTGGGTCACAGGCTCCACATCATGGAGCCCCGAGTCCAGCCCCCCTCAGCCTCCCCATCCATCCTACCTCCAAGACCATCTCACTGACAACTTCCTACCTTCAGTCCTTTCCATCACCCAATCATTGATGTGCTTCCTGCATCCCTCCGTGTCTTTGGCAAAGGACAGCTCCTCCAACCCTGCCTGGTAGAACTTCTGGCAGGATTCCTTAAAGGTCTACAAACACAAACACTGAGGTTAGCCTTTTTTTCCCCAAAAAAGCTTTCCAAATAGTGAAAATCTGTTTGTTCGTTTGTTTTTCCTTTTAATATGTTTCCACCGTAAGTGTCTGCAAAGCTCAAGTCAGAGTTATATGGCTAGTAGAAATGTGAGGATTACCTACATTGAACACATCACTGGGCAAATAGCATCAAATGAATATATGACCTATGACGAGGTGGCCCACAGCCTGGTGACAAAGACAGCCCATACACACAGACACTAACAAGACATATAACATAAAACAGCCCAGAAGTATCCCTGTGAAGCATTCTGGATTAACTTGTTTGATTTTCTGATTCTCCCACTAGGAAGTTTAGCTCATTTTTACTCTTTTTTTTTTTTTTTTTTTTTTTTTGCTAGCATGAAACACCACATCTAAAACACATTTGTTGAATGGCTGAGAGACTCCATAGGAGACCAGACTGTCAGAAACTCAGCTCTACAAGAGGCCAAATACAGAAATAGCATCAACATCTTAGGTTTGGAACACAATGACCGAGAAAGGTTCTCTGATGCAGAGAGATACAGGTCTGGACCAGAGAACAAATGAGCACATGTACCTGTGTATACTTGTGTGATTGTGCATATAAGAGTGTCTCTATATTTGTGTGTCACGGAAGTTAAATGGTAACTTGAAGCCAACATTAGGAGAGAAACTGAACACATGAAAGCCCAAATAATTCACCCCACAAAAGTCAGTTTTAAAATACGATGTGCCTAAAATTTGTTCAAACCTCTGCCCACATCCTGTTCTCAAATATTTTAAGGAACATTCATGTGAGAAATATGGAAGGTTAATCATTGTCTCAACAATATTCAAAGATCAGATCGATGTTAAAAATGAACATGAGGGCTGGAGAGATGGCTCAGCAGTTAAGGCACTTGCCTGTAAAGCCTAAAGATCTGTGTTCAATTCCCCAGTACCTATGTAAAGCCAGATGCACAAGGTGGAGCATGCATCTGGAGTTCAGTCGCAATGGGGGCCCTGATGCACTCATTCTCTTTGTCTCCCTCTGCTTGCAAATAAACAAATAAAATATGTTTTTAAATGAACATAGACAAAGGTGTGGTGGATCAGTGGTGAAATGTTTGCCATGCAAACATGAGGATTTGAGTTTAGATACTCAGAAAGCACATAAAAATGCCAGTCATGCTGGTGGCACCTATGACCCCAGCACTGGGGTGGCAGAGACAGGAGGAACCCTGCGTCCAAAAAAGCAAAACAAAACAAAAGAAAAGATGAAGAGCAACTGAGGGAGAGAGCAATGCTTTCTTCTGGCTCAAACACATAGAACCTGCACACACACATGAACACACACATAGAATCTGCACACACATATGAACATGCATACACATAGAACATGCACACACATGAACAAGCATACGCATAGAACCTGCATACCCAAATGAACACACACATAGAACCTGCACACACACATGAACACACACATAGAACCTGCACACACATATGAACATACATACACATAGAACATGCACACACATATGAACACACATACACATAGAAAAAGCACACACACATGAACACACATATACATAGAACATGCACACACATGAACACACACATATGAACTCACTCATACACATGTGAACACATACACATAGAACACATATACACATATGAATGTATACACATATGAACACACATACACATATGAACACACACATATAAACACACATACAGAGAACACACATATACACATATGAACACACATACACATAGGCATGCACACAACATACACATACACACAAAAGCAGCACAGTTCACAAGAAAGTTCCTGGGACCCACATTTATCTCAGTGACAGATGAACCCAAGGCTTCCAGGGGACAGCACTCAATAGTATGGATCTCTGCCTACGTGAGAGCCATTGGAACTTGTAGCTGATACAAAGGCCAAGAAGGCTTCATTCATTAACTGCATGATTAATGAGATTATATTAAAACAACACCCTACACATTGCAAGATTTTTTTCACCTCCCTCACTGAATTAGGAAATCAGGCTTTCAGTGAAGTAAGTAATTTTGGAATGGTATACTTGAGCATGAATACATTTTTATTTTTGAAAGACCACTGGGTCAGTGCTGTGCATTTGTGCGATAAAAGAAGGACCCATCAGGATGTGTGACGAGACCCACAAGGACCAACTGATAACAACATGAAGACATAGCTCATCTGAACTCAACCAATGGTATTGAGAATTCAGGAGATGGAGAGCATTTATGAGACCTAGAGAGGTCATCTTGACAAGAGTCACCTCAAAAGGCAAAGGTGGGACTTGGGAGGAGTGACATGTATGATGGGTGATATGATCATTCAGGGAAAGGACATCAAAGGAGAAGACATCTCGATACAGGAAGATGCACATGTAGACACTGGCCAGGGAGGGATGTATCCGACACAGTTTTTAAAGGACATAATTTAGAAACAATCACTAAGTTCCAAATTACAATCATAGAAGTAATTTGAAGCATGTTTTGGCAGTGGTAAAGTTCACCTTCATTCTATGCCTGATGTGTGAGTAGGACTTACCGGAAGGAAATCACATGTTTCTTCTCCAAAGATCCTGCAGGCATTTCTAAGCAAGTACTGAGTGCCAGCTTTATTGATTTCAGTAAGAAGTGTCTGGAAACCGTGGTGAACGTCTCCATCTCTGTTCAAACAGAGTACCTAGCCATAGAACATATAATGTCTGTTGGAATGTCACAGGTATACCCTACACTGCTCCTCCTGCCACCCCAGAAAAAAAGAGCCATTTCCAAAATCCCTCTAGCCTGAAAAATCACAAAATATTTCTTTCTTAAACGAGATTAGTTTGCCTTGCACGGGGGGTCCCAAATCATATTATGAATGCCATTTGGAGTGCATTCCTGGCCTCTATCCCTCGGAGGTAATAAAAGCTTCCAGACCTCACCCAGTGTCCCTAGAGAGGTAAAACACCCACCTTGAGTGAGAACCACTAAGCTAACAGATTCATAGTTCAGGAGAGATGCACAACCAAAAATTCAGATCAGTGCAGTGAGCATATGTAATATGGCCAGGAGATACAACCAAAAAGAACATTCAAATTTAAAGGCTTCACCTGCAATTGTATAGTTCTCCAGAAGAGATTATGATTTGCACAGCATATCAAAATAAGAGTTAAGGTTGTTTTTTTTTTTCCTGTGACTCTCATCCACCCATCTAAACCATCCCTCCTGCAGTGAGGTCAGTGTTGAAACAACCAAGGCACATGCAGGGACCACGGCATGCCCTTCGGGGAGTTGTCCACACATCTCTAATGCCAGCAGAAAAGTGACACCCACATTGGCAATATTCTGGGATGCTTTCACCCTGTAGGTTAAGAAATGTCCCTGAAATGTTCACTCACCAGTTCACTAATAGATAAAGGTAGTCATGCGCATCTGAGATCAGACAGATTATACATTCCCTCTAAATAACTTCAGAAGATCTGAGCCCCATATTTATGCTGCATTTTCTTCTACTTACGCGTAATCATACCCTAAAAATAACCCATTGAACAAAAAGTTCACTTACACAGCTGCACTTCTATTTAAAAATGCAATGCCAGCAAAAGTTGAAAATATAACAAGGTTGAATTTTACTTTTTGCCTTGGTGGGGGACAGGATGACACTTACCTTCTTTATCAAACATAAGAGTTCACCTGAAGGCTTGATGACTTTTTTCATCTAGACAAAATAACTTAAGCACTCAATGCATATTGGCGACATTAGAGAGGGATGTTCATCCCACACAGCTCTTCTTTCTCCAGAAGCCTGAGTCTGCCCTTGTCAGCATCACACAGTACACCTCCTTCCACCTGCTGGCTACACTGACTTTCACCAGCTGGCTGGTTACAGAAGGACCAACTCCACAGAGCCAACA
>PVHP010027461.1:0-23932 GCA_004024765.1 Zapus hudsonius | reverse complement strand
AAATAGAATAAGGGCTAAAATACAACATTGCATTATCCCATATGGACCTTAGGATCCTCCTCATGGAGGCCGATGATGGATACTTTATTGGATGACTTTACAAATAGTCTCAAACTTAGGGTGCTGATATCAACTTCCAAAAAATGTACATCTTTTTTCCTCAAAACATGGTTAAGACTTTACCTCATATCCTGCTTTTCCAGAGGAAGTCTGCCTTAATTATGGATGAGTGAACCCCAAGAAAACTCCATAACAATCAAAACAACTAGGAAAGAATCTCCCACAGTGATGTTCCCATCATGTAAGCAGCCAGAGGGTCCCAGCTGTCTGGCCACATCCTCATGGTAAAGTCGGCTTGGGTCAGGGGCTGACACACTGCAGCATCCCGAAGCCTTGGTTCTGATAGTTAAAGCCCTCACTCCACACTCTCCATCATATCAAACAGCCATTCCCTTAGCATACATGTACCACCATGGTTACTCAAATATGCCCAAGACTGAACCACCTCTCCAGCTGAGTGAGGGTTTGCCTGTTCACTTCAATGCAGGGAAGATGCATGTGTCTCCATGGCCAAATATAAAGTCCTGGTGCTCCACTTCAATGCGTTTTTTAAAAAATGGGGTTTCAAAGTTCTCAAGTTGATTACCAGCAGTCTGACATATATTTTCTCTAGTCTCTTGTTTTCTGCTAGGTAACATTCAGGCAGTTTCTGCAGATAATAGTGTGGTGTAAGCACATTGCTCAGCAAGCCCTTGGTGTGTAGCATATCCTTCCCCATGAAATAACTCTCCTCCCATGCATATGAAGTTCAAGTGCATTCCTTTCTCAGCAAATCTATCCTATGGCCTTTTTAACATTCTGTGAGCCTAGGGGTATTGAGGAGTGGGGAGAACTTTCCTCTGTATCCCTAGTTGGCAGATTCCGTCCTTTCAGGAGCTGCCGAGTTTCTCCCCAGATTGCAAGGGTGCTACAAGGTTGTGTAGCTCTGGTCTTCCTCTAGAAGAGCTGCTCACCGTCAGAATCCAGCAAATGTTTTGGATCTCACAATGAGATGTCACAATGAAATAACAGACCAGGCAGTAGTAACTAAGAGCAGACATCTCACCCTTCTCCATATGGATTCTTTGGCCCAAATCCTGACTTAAATTTCCTCATGTTAATTGCTGTCCACCCTGTTGCTTCTCTATCTGTCCTTTCTGTGGTCAATGAAATCACTTAGGAATGTTTCCAGACAAAACAGCTGGGCCTTTTGTCTCTCAATCAGATTGGGAGCAGCAAGTAATGGGACACATGGCCCTGACCAGTACACCTTGCACTGGCCCAGACTGATGGCATAATTGGCAGGGCGTCTGTCCTCCAGGGCCAGTCTTCTGTCCATGACATCCAGCAACTTGCTGGTGAAGAG
This sequence comes from Zapus hudsonius, assembly GCA_004024765.1. NCBI lineage: Eukaryota > Metazoa > Chordata > Mammalia > Rodentia > Dipodidae > Zapus > Zapus hudsonius. The sequence continues at coordinate 22,527 of PVHP010027461.1, read as the reverse complement.
CTGCTTCTTGTTGATGTGCTCTGGCCCCGGGAACTTGACAGGACCAAAGAGCTCCCACTGGTCAGGCATGGCCCCAGGTAGAAGAGCCTGGCAGCCCTGGGGATTGCTCAGGCACGGTCTGCCCTACTCCTTCCCACCACAGTGAAACTTGGATTCCAGGTCACTCATCGGAAGTGAGCTGATCCACAGCTCTGGAGAGCTATGGAAGGGTTCAATCCATGGGGCCTGGGCATGTCCATCTCCAGAGGCTCCATTTTAGGGGCATAGTGCTTCAGGGCTTCAGTTGCCCAGTGCTGGCTGGCGCCATGGGAGAGCCATTGATGTGGAGAAGGAGACTGGATGGGAACATGGTGCTGATACTGATCAAGCTCTTCTTCCTCATCTTCATGTCATTATTTTTCTCATCCCATAGTGCAGACCTGGTGGATCCTGTGGTTAATGATGGAGCCTTGGGGTTTGGTGTCATACACTGGATATATCTTCACTGGTTCATGGGCGCGTCCATGGTGCCAGAATATATACCAAGATAAATTCCCTGCTCTTGGTGAGAGCACAGCAGGATGGGCCATTCATCTGCTCTTTCCTGGTACTTCCCAGTCTTCACAGCCCAGGTCTTAAATGGTATTTTCTTCCTCTTGTGGGCTATGCCATGTGGTACACTTCAGTACATTTGGAAGTGTTTGGCGTCCCTCTGCATCCAGATGAGGTCAGGGTAGAGGCCACTGTCCACTTGGGCAGCCAGCCAGGGCTTCACATGGACTCTGAGGGTGGAGGGCCATGATCAGTGAGCAAACTGTCTGTCCACAGAGATGGAGCTATACCTAGTCAGCTTTCCTTCTCTAGGCCACCAAAAGCTTCTGGCCTAGGTTGGCTCTCAGATGCAGGTGTACAGTAACCTACCCACCCAGGTGTGCCTAGTGCAGCTCCTGGCCTAGGATGCTGTGGCCCTGAATTAACTTCTTGAGCTCACATGTGAATACAGCCCTAGGGGCCCCAGAGAAATGCAACAAATACTGCTCATTCCTAGTTCCTCAATAAAGCCCGTTCTTGTCTTCCAGTCCCTGATATTCATGGGGACTTCAGCCAGTGATAACCAAGTGTCCCTGGATGGCTCCTATGAGCCAGCCCATCAAGGAATCATCACCCTCATTTTGTCTTACATTATGCATCCTTTGTCTCAAAAAAGGGATAAGTAGCTACATGGTTAAGTTTTTTTTGTTTCCATGGCACTCATACTGATTCTATCTGTACCTCACAAAGCAGGCCATGAATGGCTTTCATTTTTTTTTTTCTTGGCTTAAAAGTCCTTCAGAACTTGGGAGCTGGATAGATGGCTCAGCAATTAAGGCACTCACTTGCAAACTGACAGCCTCATTTGGATTCCCCAGCACCCACACAAAGCTAGATGCACAAAATGTGTCATGTCTTGAGTTAGCAGAAGCAAGAGGCTCTGGTGTATGTATTCTCTCTCCCTATTGCCCATCCCTCTCTCTCCTTGCAAATAAAAAATAAAAGTCCTTCCTAACTCAAGCAATCTAGGGGCAGAACACTCCCTATGGTAGATTTTTCTCTTTATCCCATTCCCCAAGTGAGCATTTCAGAAGAGGTGGCAGTACGGAGGAGGGCTGACAGTGATGTCCTGCAGACACAAGGTGTGTGTGGTCTTCGTAACCTTAGTGGCTGAAACACTACCTCCACAAGACCTGCATTACGTGAGGGGAGAGAGCCGTGGTGGGGGAGATTATCCAGAGGCATGGCCAGGAGAACCTGGCTGAATACTAGGCTATCCATGGTCCCCTGTCACAAGGACTGATCCAGATGACCTATGGAGGAGGTTATCCAGCGGAGTGGGAGGGGAGGGCAGTGGGGAATTGGGGATAACAACTCATTGTTTGCCCACTAAATATTGTAACTCATTATGGACAATAAAAGAAATCTCAGAACCACCAAAAAAAAAAAATGGAGACTAGCTGGGCCAAGAAACACATGTCTTTAATCCCAGGATTTGGGAGGCAGAGGTAGGATGAGCTCCATGAGTTTGAGGCCAGCCTAGGACTAGAGTGAGGTCCAGGTCAGCCTGAGCTAGTGAGACACTCTACCTTTAAAAAGAAAGAAAAAACTTGAAAGAGTAGTAGAGGAGAGACTTGGTAGGTAAAAGTGGAGGTTGGTGGGAGGGGATTAGGATCATGATCTAGCTGTCAGATCAGAGGGACATCTTCTATCTCTTTACCTCATTATCTCTTTATATAGTTTATCTGCCAAATCAGACTAACACAGAAGACACTAGCCACATGTGTAAGGAAAGTTTTGCGGTGAGCTTGGAAGGAAGAAATCATTAGGAATCTCTGCAGCACAGAGCAGGCTTCATTCTGAATGGAGGGCCTTGAAGCCTCAGGTTCCAAAGGCACCATGGCCTGGGAAACAAGCGTGCACTCTGACAGGTGGCTGAGAGGTTTTATTAGCTTTATAATGGGGACAGGTAGGGACATTCTGGCTGCAAAATCAGAAGAGGAAAGTGAGGATGTAGGAGCTACAAGCTGTCTGAACAGTTGCTGAGTTTCCCAGGGTGGCAAGCCAGCATGTGGCTTCTTGTGGGGGAGGGGACATCTGGTTATCTCTAGGCAGACTGTGGATCAAGTTTGTCCCCAAGTCTGCAATCTCCAGGCAAGTCCCCTGATGTGAGTCCACAGTCCATTTGCTCACTCGTTCAACGTGTCCCTCTCTGCAGTTCCTCCTTTACCCAAACAGTTCTCCCTTCACAGCCATCTGGGCCTCAGACACGTCTCCTATTGGCCATGTTCCCTCCATGGCTGGTTGCACTTTGGCCACTGCATTCATACAAGCATTCACACGGGAGTTCCTTCCTGACTCCTTTCTTCTGGAAGGCACAGGCTGCATCTCCGCAGGCACATCCAATGTCTCACTGCTGCGGGGCCTTCTTTGCTGTGACCCGCTCTGCTTGAGTTTGCTTCTGCCCCTTGGGCTGACTTCAAGTTCTTCACACTCAACTTCAACCTGGATCATGGTCAGTCTGGTAGAGCACCTGTCAGAGTGGCACAGTGGAAGGGATCCTATAACCAGCTGCTCCTGCTGAGATCTAGGGTTGCTGTTTTTTCCTCCAGTCAATGACTTTTTTTTTTTTTTTTGGTTTTTCGAGGTAGGGTCTCACTCTAGTCCAGGCTGTCCTGGAATTCACTATGTAGTCTCAGGGTGGCCTTGAACTCACGGCAATCCTCCTACCTCTGCCTCCCGAGTGCTGGGATTAAAGGCGTGCGCCACCACGCCCGGCCAGTCAATGACTTTTTATGATCCATCACAGGCTTCACATAAGATTCAGAGAATGGGTCAGAATTACAAAAAAAAAAATATCAGGTTTTCCATATCACTCTATTTTCACTTGGTCCAGGGCTGTGCCCACATCAGGCGCAGCAGGTACACTTGTAGGAAGGGTCTTTGCAGACACAGCCCTGGGTGCCCTTGGCTTCCCCAGAAACCTGCCTCCTGGTATCAGCTTCTTATACCAATGTGTAGGGATGACCACCACTGCTGTAAATCAAAACGTCATCTCATCTTGCAAAACACATTCATGCATCTCCTTCCCTCCAGTGCTTTAATTCTAGTAGCATCTTTCATAGGGCTAATTAAACTCAGCCTGTGCTATTGAGAAAGCCAGTATTTATGATCAATTATATAGAAACACTTTAGGTGAAGAAATCGATTTCTAATGCAGAAGTCATGAGGAACTTTCTACACAATCTCCCCAGGGAATATTGATGTTTGCTGTGGTGCACACGTAACTAATCCTGGTGAGTGAGAAGAGGATGGCATTCTGTGAGTTCTGTTCTCATCACTGAACACCATACTCTCTGGGGCTGCTCCTGAGCCATGTTTCCTGGGTGAAACCTGTCAGATGTACCTTAAATCCTTGCAGTTATGCTCAGATTATTGATCACTAGTACGAAGCAGACAGAAAGGGAGGATAGTCATGGTAAATTTGGAAGATACTGTTTGTCAATGGTCATTTTTCTCCTTCCTGACATAACCATTGTAGGCTTTCTAGCCCAAGGCCTAGAATGTGGAGGAGCTTCTGGTGTCAGAAGATGGCCTCAAGGCAAAGAGACTCTAATTATACCTGGGGACTCTTCTCATTCTGTGTCTCCTTCTGGGCAGCATACCTTCACTAACTTCTCGGGTTGCAATCCCCAGTGTCGCTTCTGGAGACAGAAAATCTGTGTGTCCCTTGATTTCAAATCTCCATGCATGAGATTCCCTCAACCTCTAGCTGTGAGGTTCTAATTTCAAAGTCTGCATGGATCCTACTCTGTATATACCACATAAAATCTTACTTAAGACCTTGAGTTACATTATGCCCTCTGGATAGGGAATCACTGGTGATACCAAAATGACCTTTGAGGCCTGACATGTGATGCTTTACATCCACCCAACTGGACCTTCTCAGTGGGGCTCAAAGCTAGTAGGCCGAAAGGCTAAGCACTGAGAGGACCTCATTAGGCTATTGTGTCAGCTTTTCCTTTCCCCCAAATTCTGTGACTTAATCTATAATGTCTCAGAAGTCAGAAGAAACTGGGGGGGGATGTTTGTCAGGTTCCCCTACCTTCCATGGAATCATGGGTGAAAATGAGGCTTTTAGTAGGCTTTGTGCCATAGGAACTACATCTGTATTCACCTAGGTTTCCAGAAGAAGCTGGATGATCTGTGGCAATGTGATTTGGCATTGGCTTTGAGCGGTGAGGATAATGTCGTCATTCTGCAGCATATCCAGTGACAGCCAGAACATGGCAGATGAGACACTGGGAATTTCCATGACGTGGGATTTTATCCTGAGGTGGTTATGGCTTCTGGGGGTTTCCCAATGTAGATTACTTATTGGCAGAGGTGGACGTAGACATTCAGTGTCCCTGGAATAGTGACACTGAGGATCTCCGATAGCTCCAAACAGCAACCACCTTTTCCCTCTACACTTCTAATGTCTTGTCTGATGAGACAATATCCATGTAACATGGAAACCTGTTTCAAAGTCTAGACATGATAGAAAATACTTCTCTGTCCAGTTCTGCAATGGCAGCTTTGCAATGACCTAGTTATGGTATCTGAGCAGGATCACCAAAATGTCACATCTTTCACCTTGATGGGCTTACCCAACTATGTCTTTAGCTTAGTTAGATCAGTTACAGTTCACTTGATGCCACTCTGTGGCAGGGATGTTGTGGCACTTAGAGAATCCTTGTCACATGTACCTGAAACACAGCTGCATTTTATCCTATTTCCTCAATGTAGGATGCTTTGTTCCTGTTCAGGACCCGGTAGAATAACTGACCACAGCAGGCACCCTCCATGAACATGGGTCCAGGTGTGATCAGGCAGGAGAAGACCCAAGGTCACGTCTTTGTCATCCCAAGTCTCCATGTGAAGCATGCTTGTCTTGTGGGTATTTGACCAATCCTGTCCCTAAAGCTTCTGGTCAGATATGACTTGAGGTGCAGTGCTGAGGGCTCCCTCTCCTGGAATCTCTGGAGGTGGCTACTGTTCCCCACTGTTCCCATGTTCCCAGGCACACAGGAGTAATAGTGTATAGAAAGATTTCTTGGAAGTGTAACAGTAGTGCTAGACAACTTTACCAAATTGTCTCTAGATGAGCTTTTGTCTTACAGTTGTGAAGAATGGCAAACACTCAAGGGCATGCCAACAGTTGAGGAAAAGTAGCATTCCTCTGAGACGAGTGTTGCAACATTTGGGAACTTTTTCAGGATTTTTATATGCTGAACAAAAAAAAGTAGTTCAACTAATCTGGAGAGTCCACCCACCTCTATAGGGCTCTCAGTTAGGTCTGGGGTCCCTTTCTCTCAACCATTTAGGGCGTCGCACTGAATGGGAGGAAGTGAGTTGGCCTTGTTGCCTAAATATGTATTTCCAGATTTTCATCTGTTTTGTATCCTAGGTCCTCATTAAGTGATTCCAGTTGGGGGTTCTGGTACTGTTTTGTAGGATTGCCTACAGGATGATACTAATGTTTCTCAGGGCACTTAGTTACCTTTTGTTCATTTGGGCTTGTGACCCTGACGAACTGCACACAGACTGGGCTGCCTGGATCCTTATTCCTATCAGTCTGCTACAGATTATCTGCTTGTCTCGGAAACAGTGGCATGGCCAACACAGCTCAGATGTTCTTCACAATGAGATGTTCTTCCAGAACTGGGGTGCAGTTCCTTAGAAAGGGAGGGAGTGACCAGTTCTTGAGGGAACATTTCCAACTAGCATGCTTCAAAGGTGTCATGGGGAGACCTAAGTCCCACGGGGAAATGAGAGAGCAGAAAGAGAAGCTCTATTTCTAGTTCTCTCCCACTATGGGAGAGAAGAGTGGTAGGCAAGAGTTCTCTGCCTGGAGAGGGAAGCTTATTTTTCCAGGACAGTGAAAGAAGGTTCTTCCCATGAGCCTCTGCAGCTGTACCCAATAAAGTAGGAAATGTTAAATGAGTGGATCTACCAGATTTGAGTGATTCCTCAATGACCGATGGACATATGACCTGTAATTTCATCATGAGTCAAACTAAGCCAATTTGTTGGGAGGGGAGATGGACAGGACATCTGTATTGGTATAAAATGGGGTGACAATCTGAACACATACTGCTTGTGGTTTAGTGATGGTCCCCAACATTCTTAATACACACTGACAATGTCTACGCGGTTTCCAGTAGATGTCAAGATGCATAATCTTGGGTGTAAGATCAGGAGTCTGAAGTAGCTTTCTATGAATAACCTGACTATAGTGGGTATATGAGACTACATTTTCCTACTTATTTAAAAATTTTTCCTACAATAACATATGATCCTTTTACCTTGTCATCCCGTTACACTGAGCTCTTTTCCTCTTTAATTTTGTTTCTCCCCTCTTCCACCATCTGTGTCAAAATGTTAATGGGCTCAGTACTATGCAGGTCTCGTAAGGCCCTTTGAACTTTCTCTTACCCTGACCCATCTAATGCCCAGGTGCTGGACTCAAGATCCAGAAAGGATGCCCATCTTTCCCCCCTATTACCAGGTATTAACGTCTTCACTTCCAGCTGTAACATATTTGAAAGGACACATCTTGGTGGTGATCCCAGTCTGACCTAGGCATGACTGGAAGGAGGATGCAACAAGTGTCAAGTTAATGGGAGCTGCTAGAAACCGGAGGCTCAGGTAGTGAAGATGCAATACTATCCATATAGGAACACGGACAATAGTGGAATGTTGTCACACATGACACTTAAAGCCCTGAATCCATAATCTTCAACGGCCAGTGATAGACAGTATTGGGTAACACTCACCATAGCTTCTGCAAAAACTAGTGCTGTGTTGTTGTGACTATACATGCAGGTTGCATATATTTCCTCATGAAAGTAGGACTCGCCTCCCAAGGCTGCAGTTCTAATATAATCTCTTGTCCTTCCACAACTTCCTTTTGCTCAACCAGACAAGTATCTTCTAGCTTCTAGCCTGGTGCATTCTCTAAAATGACCTCATTGGCTTCTAACCCATCAGTTTGTATAAAGTTCATTGTGATGAGACTCTCAAATGTCTCTCCTTGAAAAATGATCTATCCTAACCCGGAACACCTACATGACCTGCTGCTTGCCACATATGCTGCAGCCTGATAAAGTCACCACCTCCCAGGCCTTGTACTGTCCAATGAGACTCCTCTACAGAGGAGACTGGCCCGAGTCCTGGCTCCAGGTACCTCAGCCCTAGCTCAAACCTGGCAGGCCATTCTGGAAGCATCATGATTCAGGAGCACACAGCCTTTTAGGCAGGAAGTCCTGCCCCCTCCACTATAGTGGCATAGAGGCTCGCATGGCATAGGTGGCACCTCTAGGATCCCAAAAGCCTGACAAGGATTCAGCATTGCTCCCTGGGGAAGGTGCTGGCTACACCCATCTTTGGATTCTTCAGCCCTTTGCTATCAAGGCCCATTCACCCTGGGCTTTCTCTTTCTGAAAATGACACATGAGAGCTCCATCCTAGCTTGCTTTCTCTAGAATTTACCTAAGAGTATGAGAGAGTGGGGGGGGGGCTCTGACAGAGCCTCCATTGGGCATCTGGCTTTATGTAGATACTAGGGAGCTGAACCAGGGCTAGTAAGCTTTGCAAGCAAGTGCCTCAAACTGGTGACCTACCTCTTAAGTTCCTGTATTGCTTTCTTAAAACATGGACTCCAGAATCAAAGTCAATTCATCATGCCCCCATCCCCTTGACTACTTGATAGTGAAATTTGGTGATGTAGCACTCAGGCAAAATATAGGAAAAAACAAACTAGAAATAGGTGGGATTACTTTTTATCTTGAAGAAAAAGATAACACCCTGACCTCTGTAGGCTGGAATGAATTTGTGGGTGGAGTCTGGAAATGTCTGTAGACTGGTCAGGCTTTAGACTCCAGATCTCCTGGGAGCTGCGGATGTGTCTAGCCACTCCCCCTCAATCAAGCCGCCCTGGAGATATTTTTTTGTTAAACCACATCTTTATCACTACCTTAAGAGCCAGCTTCGAAGCCAGTTCTTGTATTTATGAAAACTTGGGGAGGTGGTCCTGCTGAATACACCTCTCCCAACACATTTTGTTCTACAGTAAGTGCTGTCCAGTTCTGCTATACTGACATCCCAAGTCTTAGACAGGAAAGTTATTCTGTCAGCTGTGTGCCCTGGAGCTCCCAAGTTGAAGTCCACCCTAGCTTTCTCTGAGTGCGTGGAGCTTCATATACCTCCACACGTACACTCAAAGCTGTGCAACATCAGCCAAAGTCGTCTTATACAAAGGAGGCAGGTGGTTTACCTGTCAATGTGGTTCCTGAGTGGCTTAAGGGACCTGACCTACCCTCCAGTGAGATCTCAGCATTATGCATAGGATTAGATGGTGTGCCAGGTTGTCCTCAACTCAAGAGCAGCAAAGCTAGTCAGCGGGGTCTCCACTGTCCTATTGCTCTTCTGGAGTTCACATCCTTAGTCTAAGGATTAAGTGTTTGCTGAGTAAATGTCAACCTTGAGTGAGAAATAGGTCATCTTGAGCAGTATGGCTCACCTATCACACCTTTTACGTGGAGAGAATATAGTGTTTCTCTGAAGTTTAGGACTCTGCCAGCAAAGAGCAGAGACCCAAGTAGGGACAGACCACGTATGGACATTAATTAGAGCCATCAAGTCAATCAGAACTCAGTTAGCAAAAGGTGAATTGGGGGGATGCTGTATGCCAGGGATCCTCTGTCCTTGGTGGATTCATGGGTAGGAAATGAAGTTTACCATGACCTTTGAACTCACCTCCATGACCTGACCCATGAACTCCATGCCAGAGGATGTTCACCTAGGCCTTCCAGTCTGAGCACATGGCCTGGGTGATGCTACACCTATGACCATATTTCTGATATGATATGATATATTTCTGACCAGGACACCTTCAGCTTGTACTGGGAGCTCAGTCCCTCTCTCCTTTCATTCCTTCATGCTATCCCTGTCTCTTTTCCTCCATCAGATTCTGAGGTAGTTTGTGGTGGTTTGAATTGGGTATCCCCAATAAACTCAGGAGTTTTGAATGCTTTATCCAAAGCTGATGGTAACTGGGGAGGTGGAGCCTGCAGTAAAGTAGTAGTTCTGTCCCACACTGTTTGAGGGAAGGCTAGTGATACACTAGAGGTGATGTGCTGCCTTGAGGCTTTGTCAGAAAAGTTGCATTGCCTGCCACAGAGCCTGATGTCATTTACAATGAGATTGTCCCTGAATGGAGCTGGATTCCTAAAGTGGATGTCAAGCTTGATGTTTCTGACTAGCCTACACCATGGTTCTTTTGGGGAGACCTGAACTTCATGGGAACTTGGAAATTGAGAGAAGAGGAAAAGCTCTAGGTCATTGCCAGTACTTCTAGAGTTGGAGTGGAAGCATAGAAGGTACTAGAAGCAGGTCCTGGGGGCACAGAACCACCTACGCCTTCATTAACATAGTGCCTGAGTCCAATGGCTTCTATTGCTCCATCTTCACACTCCTGGCCCCTCTATCCCTTTCCTACTTTGTTCATACAGTGACTTGAACTTCACAAATCCTCCAGTACCGAGATGTCCATGTGGTTCCCCCTGAGGCCTCCTGTTTCTATTTGGGTTTCAGGAGGCCTAACTAGACAGTACAATATTTCTAAATCCTTTCCTGATAACTAATATCCGGGTCTCTTGACCAAGTCAAATCTTTTGTTCAACCTGAAATGCTTCCAGGTTTTTCTTTGCACTATCAAAGAACTTATCATACAGAGTTTTGAACTTCTGAGTGATTCCTTTAAACCTATCTTAACATGGAGTTGGCTTGCTAACTCAATGGGCACTTGAGTCACTACTTATAAAATCACTGTGCTCTGAGCACCCTGGTTGTGCAGGTACTTAGTTCCTGCAACTACCACATGTTATTCATATGGTTAGACTCTATCCAGTATAGCCTGAGCCTTGGCTTGCATGGAGTAGGGAGGCAATTTTTCCCAGTCTGTAGAAAAGAGGATCAGCTCCTCACCTCCTCAGGACAGCAAAAGGTGATTCTTCCCATGAGCCTCTGCTTCTGCATCAATACGCTAGAAGTTTTTTCAAATGGAAAGCCTGCGATACTTGGATGATACTACCTCCACAACTGGAATCTTGACCCTTAATTTCATCAAGGACGTGGGGTGGGGTGATTCTTAGACTTCTAAGTAGGACATCCAGCTAAGTTCTTAGACTTCAAGATCCAGAGCATGGTGGGGAGCTGTGACGTGAGGCTCCCTGTAAGGCTGGAAGGCCTGTGCTGACTCAGCAGCAGTTCAGTAGCTGTGAGCCAGAATTGTTTCCTAGATCAATCTACAGAATGATCCAACCCAGAATTGTTCTTTTTGTTTTTGGAAGAGTTGTATTAACAGGTGCTAAAGTTAAAGCAGAGATTGATGGAGCATTGAAAACATCTACCCCATCCTAAAAGGATTGCAGAAGACCACATAGTGGCTGCCATGGACTCCTGACTACCTCACCTACACCATTCAGTTTTGGTAACTCTGGAGCAGGTGTGAGAACAAGGATGCTCTCTTACCAGTGGCAGCATCAAGTGACACTTCATGTTTTACTGCAGGATGCTGGAAAGGTTGCATCCCCTGCACTGATGCTACCTCATAGCATGACTGATTGGGCAACACTGCCCATTTATATTCAAAATTTAAACACTGCTCTTGGCAAATTACGGGACAGAATTTTAAGTGTTCAAGAGGCCTATACAATTGGTCTTTCAATTTTATTTTCCCTCATAAATCAGTTTTTAAATTTCTACCAGAAAGTAAAAATCTTTTTAAAAAAGGAGTCATTTTTGTGCCAGATACTTCCCTCCCTCCCAGTATTGCAGTTAGAAAAGCTGTATTCATGAGAACGCATGGCTGTACATAGTTTTCTTCAGATTCTATACAAAAATGCAACTTATAAAACTATTATAAATGATACCTTGTAAGAGTTTTGTGATCATATTGTTAAAAAATTTTATTTTAGGTATAACACTTGAAACCATTTTGATGTTTTCTTGTCATTTGTTTTGGTCAACACTATTGTCTATGCTGCAGTGAAAGTCGACACACTGACAATGCACTGATCAGTCACCATCCCCATTTAAGCACTCTTGATTCCCAGCTGCTCCACAGTGTCTGGGACCAATTAGATTCTGTCCCACACTGTGTGAGGAAGGCTAGTGATACACTAGAGATGACATGCTGTCCTTGAGCCTTTGTTGGAAGAGTAGCATGGCCCGCCACACAGCCTGATGTCGTTTATAATGAGATTGTCCCTGAATGGAACTGAAGACTCCTAGAGTGGATGTCAAACTTGACAACATGGTTACTTTGGGGATCCCTGAAATTCATGGGGATTTGGAAACAGAGCAGAAGGAAAGGCTCTAGGTCAATGCCAGCTCTTCTGCATTTGGAGCGGGAGCACAGACCACCTTGACCTTAACACAGTGCCTGTGGGAGTCCTATGACTTCTATCGCTCTGTCTTCAGACTCATGACCCCTCTATCCCTTTCCTTACTTTGATCATACAGTGACTTGAACTTCACATATCCTTCAGTACTGAGATGTTCATGTGGTTCCCCCTGAGGCCTGCTGTTTCTATTTGTGTTTCAGGAGTGGGCCTAACTGGAAAATGCAGTATTTCTAAATTCTCTCCTAATATCTAGGTCTCTTGTTCAAGTCTAATCTTTGTTGACAAGTTATTTGATAGTATAGAGTTCTGAACTTCTCACTGATTCCTTTTAACCTGTCTTAGCATGGAGTCCACTTGGTAACTCAATGGGCACTTGATTCAATGCCTATAAAAGCACTCTGCTCTTAGCACCCTGGATGTGCAGATACTTAATTCCTGTCAGTCTCGCATGTTACCCAGATGAACACAGATGACCCAGTGTCTCCTGAGCCCTGGCTTGCATGGAGTAGGGAGGAAGTTCTTCCCACAGTCTGTAGAAGGGACAGCAAAAGGACCACAGATATATTTGTGTATGGGTTGGCGTGATAGAATTCATATCCATATGAAATGTTATAAGGCAACACAAAGGACACAATAGCCTTTGTATGTGTCTATAGTCATTAAGAGTTTAATATTCCCATGGAAGCAAACAGGAAGGAAAAATGTCTAACACTTCCTTGATCCTATAGTTGAGACTTTATAAAGAGCGATGACCCCCATCACTCTGACACTGTGAATGCCTGCCTTCTTTCCTGTTTGGAATAGATGACCATAAACTTGATCTGAGATGTAAGACAGCTTGAGGGGGTGAAATACTTCGCTGTAGCTGACCTGATTGTGATGACCACTTTGGGTAAAATGAATACAACAGGACTGTCCCCTTGTGCCCCAACACTGAAGAACTGTATCTGAGCCTTTGCTTGGTGGGCCACAAACTCCTGCTAGACTCCATCAGAAAGTGCTGACAACTCTAAACACGCATCTCTTGGAGCCCAGAATCACTTCTTAAGGACCTAAACATAATTCTTAAAGACAGTCATCCAAAATGCATGACCTTCTCCCTGGATTCCTGGAGGGGATGGCAGCCTGACACTGACCAGTCAGCCAGTGATCACAGCTGGCCATCCAGGTGCCCTCTCCAGCAAGGGCCCTTTGTACTTCCTCTGACTCCTGACCCATCAGTGCCCATCAGAATGGGAGCTCAATCCTTTTCCCCTCTTGCCAGCCATTGGTAAACAGCACATGTTGTGATGCTCAAGTTTTAACCCAAGGATAAGGACAAGATGGATGCACAGAAAAACTACCAGATCAATAGGAAGTTCATGTGATTATGTTTTGTTGTCAACTGACCTTTTTAGTAATCTTGGATGGGTCTCTGAGGATGTTCACAGGAAGGCAGCCTTCCCCAGTGGCATGTGGCTGACTATAACAGTTCAGGACCTGGAGCTTCCAGCAACAAAAGAAAGAGAACGGAATGATGTTTATGCAACATAGCATAGGACTGAAAAAGTTGTCATAATACCATCCAACCTAGACTCGACACTATCAGACCCCATTGTCATGCATGGTCTGTATTTCTCTTAAGAACTATTTTCACTGGCCCATGACAGAGTATGATCTAATATCTTTGTCAAGTGACCTTTAAGAAAGCTTCAAAAACTAGTGCTATAGCATTACTTACTATGCACACAGGGCAGTGAGCCCTTGATGGGCATCATATCCTTGTCATTAATTGAGGCCATTCCTCCCAAACATGGCTTCTATCTCTATCTCTTCTAACAGATTGACTCGTATTTGATACGAGGAATGAATATCTGACATTTTCGCTTACCTGATAAGTTGTTTTTAAGTTACTCAGTAGACTTAACTCTTCAGTTGGCGTAAACATGGTTGGGGATATGAGTAACTAAAGAGCATATCTCCTTTAAAAGATGGTCTATCGTCACCTGACAACAATGGACTAAGTTGGTGCACAGCACTGGGTTCACTGGCGTTTCCCTGTCTATAGGCCCTGGAATAGTCTGAGGCTGTTGGTCAGATGGGTTCTTAAACTAGAATGAACTGTGAATTTCAAATGACTTTTCAGGAACAGGGGAGCCTCATGTTTTTCAAGACAAACCCACATAATGGGCATGGAGAAGGCCCATATTATGAGTTTCAAACCAAACACAGAAGGTAGGCACAAAAATAAAGTGGGTGAGTTTCACCTTCTGAGCTCAGGCCAGAGTGTCCCAAGTTCACTTAAAGACAGTATGGGTGTGACAGTATCAGCTGCCTAGAATCGCTGGTCAACACAAGATTGGTTCTGTGAGACAAGGAAGTAGCAGTCCTCCTCAGCTGTACTCCTGATGCAGGACCATGATGTGATGTCTGTTCAGAGACTGTCAATGTCACAGACCATTGCCAGTGTTTTAACACAGAGTGCAAGTGCTCTGCCTTCTCTTGTGTCCTAGCAAACCCTGACCTCCCATGTGCCATGGATGAGTGAATGCACCTGCAGTTCTTCAGATACTTGGAGCCTCATGTCCTTTAAGAAACCCAGGGCAGAGCTCTGCATGGTTCATCTTCAGCCTCAGGTCAGTGTGAGCTGAGCCTTGGTAGACGTTCTCACAAGAGGGCTGGGAGTCCATCATGAGTGCAGCCAGACTGCCTCAACAGACCATTATCTTGAGCAGAAGTGACTGGACCAATACCCTGGATCCAGATGCCTCTTCACCAGCTCAAATCTGCTAACAGACCACTCTGGGGAGGGACTTTGCTCCAGGATCTTCAGTCTTCTAGGCAGGAAACCAGTCCCTACATAAAGGGAGTGCACGGGCTCACATCATAGCTGACAGCACTTAGACCCCAGGAATCTGACAAGGGCTTGGGACCCCCAGAGAAGCTACTGAGACTTGGACATGCCCAGGTCCTCTCGTGCTCTGTGCTCCAGGAGGAACTGGAGTTGGTCTCCCAGAAGATCCACTGGATCATCCAGAAGATTCTGAAAACCTTCCCCCCCATGGAGAAAGACAGAGGAACAAGGGTCCTAGGTGTCTCAGCCACAGAAGCAGGTAAGGAGACCTAGGACACTGCTCAGCCTCTCAATCTACAGGTCATCACCATAGTCACACACACAGAGACTCCTGAAAGACCTAAAAAAAGTCCCAAGAAGAGCAGGGTAGGAAAGAGAAATGATACTTTGCTGAACTGCAGAGAGCCTCCTGTGGACTTAAGGGTTTCTGTTCAGGTGGAAGGATTAGTGAGATCTGTTCTCCAGGCAGCTGGAAGAATACTTATCTTTCCTTGAGATGCATGATCTCACTCTTAGCCCAGGCTGATCTGAAATTCACTGTCTCAGGTGGCCTAAAGCTCATGGCAATCCTTCTTCCTCTGCCTCTCTAGTGCTGGGATTAAAGGTATGGACTACCACGCCCCTTGAAATATATTTTCATCAGTTGCAAAGGCTCTACCACTGGGAATTGGGGTGGCTATGTATAGGTGGACAAAGGAGGCACAATGGGAGATCTCCCTACCTTCCTTGCAATATTGTTGTAAACATAAAACTGCAAAGTTGCTGGGAGTGGTCGTCCATGCCTTTAATTGGGAGGCTGAGGTAGGAGGGTTACCCTGAGTTCCAGGCTAGCCTGGGCTACACAGCCTGGTTTTGGCATCCTGGACTAGGAGACCATACCTCACAGAAACAAGAGCAGTAGCTGGGCAAGCCCTTTAATCCCAGCACTAGGCAGGCAGAGGTAGGAGGATCTCAGTGTGCTCCAGGTCACTGTGAGTGAGACTTAGAGAATTTCAGGTCAGCCTGAGCAAGAGCATAGCTTGAAGAATTATTTAATTAAATAACTACTGAGTCTTCTAACAGGTCTTGATTAGGAGAGTTGAAGAAGCAATTTGGTGCCAAAGATGTGGCCCCGCCCCCCAGGCGGTGTCTGGGTTTGGTCACTAGCCCCACCCACTCAGGGCTCAGGATAAATGTCCCCCAGCCCCTGCATTGACTCCCTGGGCCTATGGGCAGGTCACTGAAGGTCCCTGGGCCTCGGGCACCTTCAAAGAGCTCAGGAATCAGGACCACAAGCTCTGAGATGGAAAAGAACACACGTGGCGTCCATGGCACTGACCTCAGCATCTGGTGAAGATCGTCCCCTACCGATCAGAGTCCAGGCACTGGAAAGTCCAGTGCTCACCAGACTGTGACATCATTCTGCCCGGGGCTCCAGAAATGCTGTGTGCTGGAGGAAGCTGCACTCCTGAGTTAGCACTGTGGAAGAGGGCCTGGATGACTGCAGTCCTGGGAGGAGGAGGAGAGAAGTGGACCGAGCTGATGGACCGAGCTGATGGACCGAGCTGATGGACCGAGCTGATGGACCGAGCTGATGGACCGAGCTGATGGACCGAGCTGATGGACCGAGCTGGGCTCAGCCTTGGGAAGTAGGGTAACTGTTCTGACAAGAATAAAGACATTTTAGCCTGGCTTGGTGATGCATGCCTTTAATTCCAGCTGACTTCCTCTCAGTTCCAGGGTGATGGCTTGATGTCCTGTGGCTGTAGCCTATGTTGTCTTCAGCAATAGGATCTTAACATTTCTCTCTGATAAGTAACTAATTGCTTTGACAATGGCCTGCATTGTTTGGGGGGACATCATGGGCCTCCTTGAACAGTTCACTAGAGGGGGTAACGCAGTTCTGGTGCTGGGATTTATCAGCCAAAGAATACTGTTTTAGGGTTAGGCCTTCTCCACTCCTTACCGGGAACTTCTGCCCAGACTCTTCCCCCACTCCCTTAAGAGTTATCTTTTGAATTAGTTATCCAGGAGGAGGGTTTCATGCTGTCCAGAGTGCCACCAGTTCTGACACACAGCATTTTGGTAAGTATTCGCTGAAGAATTCAAAAGCATGTATTGTCCTGCCTTATGATAGATGAATGAACGAGAGGAGGGGAACTCCTGGAGTAGTGCAAAAGGCATTGTGGTGAAATAACTATCAAGTGATATGGTAACTTCCACACCACATGTATGAAGGTGGCTGTTGATGTGTAATCAAATACTGTGGCTATCAAGCTAATAATAGGTCACACAGGCTAGCCCAAGGACCTGGGAAACTATGCACCTTGGGTAGAATTCCTGCATAAGGAAATCAACTTCCAAAGACTTCCTAAGAAGTCAGACACCTAGTGGTCTGAGCTCATGCGAACTCCTGGTCTGTTCAGACTCCCCGTGGCTTTGACTGCCTGAAAATGAATAGAAGCTGTGACACCAGTCCAGGAAAGCTCTGGTACATACCCCTGACCCTTCATTGAGTCATGGTTTGTGTGTTCTGTGTTCATTTCATGTCCTCCCAGGCACTGCTGGATGACAAAGTGCCCTGTGGACCTGGGCATGGTGACATACACCTGTTATCCCAGCATTCAAGAAAGCAAGGCAGGAGCATCAGAAGTCAAGACCAGGCTGGGATACAATAGGGAGACTGTCTCAAAACGTAAAATAAGGTCAGGTGTGATGGTGCACACCTTTAATCCCAGCACTTGGAAGGCAGGGGTAGGACAGTTGAGTTTGAGGTCAGTCTGGGACTACAGATTGACTTCCAAGTCAGTCTAGGCAAGAGTGAGACTATCTTTAAAAAAATCAAATAATAAAAGTACCACTGGAGCTAAAAACCCCATTTGAGTCTTTGCTCCATATGTCCCTCGTCTCCATATTCATAGCTGTCAAATGGGGATAATGTCTTTCTTGAGGATTAAGGATAAAATGAGAGAATATAAAAGTATCTTGCAGGGTCCATAAAGAAGTCTAAAGGGGTTAATGTGCCTCATTTTGGGGCATCATCGGGTTTACAGCCTTTGCATTTCCTGTGAGCCATTGAGCAAACTTAAGCTAAAAGCAGCTGGAAAGTGCCTTTTTACAAAGAAGTTTGGAGACGAAGTTGTCTACAGGTTCATGTCATGGCATCTGAGGTGGTGTGCCCCTTGTCTGAGTCATGCTCAGCTCCACAGGGCTTGGTCTAACCAAAGGAGCTTTTTGTTGCAGAATGAGCCTGGACGAGGGCTTTGCTTGGTTTGGGTGTTGCCTTGGCCAGCTGTGTCATGGGAGCAGTTTGGAGCCTTGCTGCCTCTCTTGGCACTGGAAGAAGGTCCCCAGGAGCCTGGGAGGATGCTTCTGCTCAGGGCTCAAGGGGGAGGGGTGCATTTTACTTGGCACCTTGTTTCAAGCATTACAGTCCTCTAAGCAAAGAAGTTGGAGGCTTTTCTCACCCCCCACTTCCTCCCTTCCCTTCCTACACAGTCTAGGCTGGCCTGACACTCATGGTCCTCCTGCTTCAAAAGAATTGTTGTCCCAGCAGGCCTTGGGATGCCTAGGCAGCTTTTTGAGGTTCCAAGCAGTCCTCCCCCTGTCAAGAAAGCACACAGCAAATGCCTGGGATCCCTGGTCCATACACTTACTGTAATGAGAAACACTTGCTCTAGGTTGAGATGAAGGCCCCAGACCACCCTCTTCTGTTCCATCTGTCTGTCCATGCTCATTAGTTTAATCCCTCTGCTTTTCCACATGTAGACCTGCTTTAAAGAGCTAGCTGCCATTTTCACCTCATGCCCAGAGGTACTCTGGACAAAAAGAAGCATGAAGATGGATACTGAGGAATAGGGTTTCTGTCTCTGTCGAGTGACTCCCAGGAGTGCTGAGTCTTGACCTCATACTGAGATGGCCTCATTACAATGTTCTGCTTGCCCCAGCTAGAAAGAAGTGTTGGGGCTGGATTCACAATGTTCTCCTGCCAAGAAATAGAAAAATGAGATTCCTAAATTAGTCAAAACCAAGAGGAACTGCACTTTGGGAATCCAGAGTCATAGCTGGAGGTTCTGCCCACCAGGGCTAGGACTGGTCTCTCAGGTCAGATTCTGAGTGGAACCCTGGGGAGTGTAACTTTCTAGTTGACACATGAAAGAATGCAGATGGCAGTGGCTGTATATAAGCCATGTTTCAGGAGACACTGGCCCCCCTCTGAGGCTCTATCCCCTTTCTTGGTCTTATTGCACAAAAGAAATGATTGGTGTGAGCCTGGCTGGCCTGTGAGCACAGCACAGATGTGCATTTGCAGCTGTGCTAACTTGAGTTGTCAGGAGGAAATTGTACACTGTGCATAATGGGCAACTGATTAAACAGAGGAATTTAACTGTCCACCAGCAGTGGCTGTGAGTCTCCTTTGACAGAAGAGACTGGGAGATGAAGGAAATGCTTTAAGATCTCTGAGGACTGGTGTTGATCTATCACAGGTTCATTTACATGGATGGTGGCTCTGTGGAATTGGAAAATGCTTTGATCTTCTTGCTTTTACTTATTGACTTCCAGAAAACAATGAAGGAAACTTAATTAAAAACACATACATAAGCTATGCAGCTTAAATATGCCAAAAAAGAGCAGATCCCACCAACAGGATGTGAGAAGACTGCCTAGAACTTGAGGTAAGATCCCAGCAGTAGATGTAGCTCTCACACACTTGTCTTGCTCCCCCACCTTCCTGAATGTGTGTCTGATGAAGTCGCATGTCCCGTGGCTGTCCCAAAGAAGTTATAATGTTTCCTTAGGAGGTCACAGCAGGAGTCTGGATGAGCAGTCAGGGCCCAGAGAAATCCCAGGCCCTTCTCTTTCTCAGTAGCCCTCAGCCCTGTTACTCTCTCCTGGTCCAGGAAGGCCCCTGCTCTCTCCCATGCTTGCTCTTGACCCCAGGCTCTATGAAATGCCCTAGCCTAGCCTTAGCTCCGTGGTGAGGTGGTCTGTTGGTACAGTAGAGGCTGGATGCTGTGCCTGAATTCAGGTCCTGAGTGAGGATGGGTACACAGCTGGTGTCCACTACAGGCTGGGTCCCATGGCCGTCCTTCTACAGTGTTACAGAGAGATTGAAGCGTGCCTGTAGCTAGACAGGTTCCCTTTTCTTTTGAGCCCTCCTCAGTACCTGAGGCTGGAGTGTTAAGCAGTACTTGGTTTCAGGACAGAGGACCAGAGGGACAAAATAAGGGTGGGGAGACACAGGAGGCTGGAACACAGATAGGGCCTCAAAAGACCTGGTAGGAATATGGGAGTTGGCTAGTGTTTGAATCGGGGAGATTTGGTCCTCATAAACCCATAGCCTCAACTGTAGTGTGGGCTTCTGGCTTGAATACTCTCTACCAGAGAATCCATTCTGCATGGAGCTTTGCAGTGGAATGTGGTAGAATTAATCCATGCTCACTCGGGCTTTCCACCTCACCCATGTTGCTATCCTGGCCGCTTTCCTTTCTTCTTTTCTGCATATATATATGTGATACATATGTGTGTGGTATATACATGTGTGTATATATGGTGTATGTGAGATGGAGCCTCACATTGTAG
Source organism: Zapus hudsonius (assembly GCA_004024765.1). Lineage (NCBI taxonomy): Eukaryota > Metazoa > Chordata > Mammalia > Rodentia > Dipodidae > Zapus > Zapus hudsonius. The sequence goes on along the minus strand of PVHP010027461.1, from coordinate 2,172 downwards.
CCAGCCTGGTCTGGAACTCTTGAAAGTTCCCCCACTTCAGCCTCCTGAATGTGAGTGCTGGGCTTACAGGTGTAAACTACCATGCCTGGCTAGACTGTAGCTCTTTCAGTCCCTTGAGAGGCCCTTTTCTCTAACACTTGTCCATGACTATAAACTAGCCTCATGCCTGCTCCTTCCTTAGGGAGCATTTCTTCTGTAAGGCCCTCGTGGCACCTCCAAGTTCTCTTGAATCATTTTCCTCACTTGTATGATATGTCCTGAAGCCTCTATTCTGTGTGCAGTTACAGTAATCTTGTTTTGGGGTACACCCCTCACATTTCCAACTATGTGCTTTGGGTAAGGTTGACCCAAACCCTGGGATGGAAGAGTTGAGCATGTGACCTAGGCTAGGCCACTGGATACAATTCATCAGGAATGAGCAGGTGATGTACCCAAGACATTCGAGGTTAAGGAACCTGATTCTCTGGATGCCCCTACACAGTGCCTTGCTATCACAGTGGGTTCCCTCACTGGCTGGGGACTTCCTTAGAGGCTGCTGACCTTCACCTCAGAGATTCTCAAAGGAGTGCAATGGTAGCAGCTGCCTAGGGTCATAGGGCAGCACAGTGGGGTGGACATTATTGGAGGATGAGGAAGGACACAGACCTGGTGTGGGGTGATGGTAGGACAGCTGAGTGGCCGGAGAATGTGCATGGCTCTCAGGCTAAGGGTTCATCACTAGGGGCCTCAAGTTTAGATTTTGCCATTACAACCAATAACGACAGGCATAAGGAAGTTACAATGACGGGACTGAAAGATGCTCATCATACCACTTGCAAAGGTTGGATGCAGCCCCAGGCCCCTTGGTACGACAGCGGCAGCAACAATGGGTCTCGGGTGGGAGAAGACAGTGGTGAGACCAGGGCCTTTCAAGCCTTGCAGACCCTCTGTGTCATCATTTAGAACCCAGAAAGGACAGAACCAGATGAGCAGAGTTTATTTTCTGAGTCAGGATCTCTGCTATATTACACATTGCATTTCTCTGCATGAAAAGGTGAGTCCAATCTCTTATTTTCCTGTAATAAAACACAAAAACAAAGCAAAGGGCTGCAGAAATGAGCAGTTAAGCTTGCATAGGAGGTGGGTGTGGTGATACACATCTGTATCCTCAGTCCTGTGGGGAGTAGAGAATGGAGAATTGTTGGGGATAGCAGAAAACAAACCCGCAAACTCTGAGACGTGTGAGGTAATGTACCTCAAGGACCACTGGAAGGTTGATGAAAGGGGACATCTGATGGTCCCCTCCAGCCACCACTGGTGAGCAGATGGGGCACCGCATGACACATACATGTGCACACATGCAGGCAGAAATCTAAAACTAAAAACTAGGTGCAGTGGAGTGCATTTATAATCCCAGCCCTGGGGAAGTAGAGGCAGAAGGGTCAGAAGTTGAAGATCAACAGATATATAGCAAATTCGCAGCCTGAGCTATGAGACCCTATCTCAAAAAAAAATTTACTCTGAGACTATTTGTGCCAAACAGTCATGCTCACAGGTCATGAAGATGTTTCCTGGCCTCAAAACATGTGTCAGCACAAGCTTTACTCATGCAAGCTCCTGACTGTCAAGGTCACCCCGGATGTCCAGTCATTTGTTGTAGATGAATAATTTTGGTGTTTCTTTTAAATTCTAGCTGTCAGTTTACATGTCCCAAGTTTGTCCCCAGAGTGAGCCACAGTGCTTTAACCTAGCAAGTGTCACTAAGCTCCTCCCTCCCCTCCTGGCCAGAATCACTAATGAGTGCTTATTTCTGAAAACAAAGACAAGAGGATTAGACTAGAGATTTCCAGCCAGAGAAGAACATAACCACCACCCTGGGCTATTAACAGATTTTGATGATGATGATAAAAAAGGATGTTTTAGAAAAGTGTTCTGGGTACTTTTCCAAGAGATCAAAGCCAAGTGAGAAATGAGAGGTGCAGGTCTGCCTCCTATGGGCAAGAATCTAAATGATAGTTTGATCACCATTCTGACCTGTGTCCCTTCTTCACTGACTTCTCCCCTAGGTAAGGCTGCTTCAGGAACCCCCTTTTCTCCGTCCATCAGATTCAGGGATGGCTTAGAATGTGGTCACCTGGAATTGCAGCAAGGATTTCAGATGAAAGGGGGAGTTTTAAGTATGTGTTTTTTTTT
>PVHP010027460.1:0-23851 GCA_004024765.1 Zapus hudsonius | reverse complement strand
TGATAGGGGAGAGAGTCTAAGTCTGTGAATAATTTAGATCAGCCTGACAACCCCTGGTTCCAACCAATGGTTCCTTCCCTCATTGAGCTGTTGACCAAAGCGACTCATGAGATTTCAACAAGACAGAATTCTGTCAAAGCTCTTGGGTGCCCTCCCTAGGCCTGAGGCAAAACCCTGTTGCTGAAGAAACCACAGAATGCCATCGACCAGCATCGAGAGACCCTTCAACATCTGGAACGGTATCCAGCCCCCAGAAGGCAGTTAATGTAGTGCTAGAAGGCACTGCACAGGCTGCCAGGGGAAAATGATCAACAACAGTTGGAGTAAACAGAGACCACTGACACGAAAAATAATCTGCGGTCATGAGTAGGCTGACTACACCCCCTACTGGGAGAGAACAGCAAACCAAGAAAGGAGCACTTGTGCAACGAAGGAGTTTGGGCCTGGGGGAGACAATCAACAGCTTTCAAATTCGGCCAATTTTCCACTTAGTGAGGGGGACCCCTTGTCTGGAACTTGGGATTCAAGGCGATAATTACTGGATCCCATACTCTTGGGCTCCTGAGACAAGATGCACTATGGGAGCGATTGACGGGGAGGCTACTCAAAATAGAATCTAGGTAAACCAGAAATGTGTATATTTGTTAACCTACACTGATCTCACTCTCCGATGGAGATTATGTTTGTATTTTTCAGGATGCAGCGAGAGAGCTGGGGCCCATCTAACCCTACCAACCGACCGTAGGCCGATACCTGAGATTCTGGCAAGAGAGGAGCCACCACAGTCATACCATGGAGGATCCATATGGAACCCCGCAGAGAAGGATGGGAGGAACGAGGGACCCATAGCCACCGACATTCAATCTACACAGGATAAGCCAGTGAGACAGAAACCAACGATCTTCGACACAAAGACCCCAAAACTCACAACCTTAAAGAAGCCTTAATACTCATCCACCACGACTCAGGGACCTATGAGGAAGAAGGGGTGGAAAGATTGTAAGAGCCGTGGTGGGGGAGACTATCCAGAAGCATGGCACCCTTCAGTATCAACACACTTGGGCCAGGAGGACTGGGCTGAGTAGTAGGCTATCCAGGGTCCCCTGCCACAAGGACTGATCCAGAAGGCCCACGGAGGAGGATATCCAGCTGATTGGGAATGGGAAGTGGGTCATTGAGGAATTGGGGATAACAACTCATTGTCTGCCAACTGAATAATGTAACTCATTATGGACAATAAATATATATTTAAGGAAAGAAAAGGATCCAAAAAAATATTTAGACATTGATGATGGAGGAGGGATAAAGGAAAGAGATATCAAAATAAAAGAAACACTAGTTGGAAAGAGGAAGGGGTTAATGAAATGGGAGTGGTAGATGGTAGTGGGAATGGATTATAATAAATTACACTATACACATGTAGGATAATTTTCCAATAAAAATGTACTTTGAACTTGAGTGTGCTGGTGAAGGAATCTAGAATTTAACTGTGTGTGTGTTTTACCTTTCGTGTTTTTTAAAAATATTTTTATTTATTTGTAATCAGAGAGAGAAGAGAGACAGAGAGATAGAGAAAATGAGTGCACCAGGGCCTCCAGACACTGAAAACAAACTCCAGATACATGCTCTACTATTCTATTTTTAGTAGTAGCTCGGGCTTTATGTGGATACTGAGGAATTGAACCTGGTCACTAGGCATTGCAGGCAAGCACCTTAGCCACTGAGCCATCTCTCCAGCCTGTTTAACCTTTTGATAAAATAAAAAGGTACTTTGATCTCACAATAAGCTCAGAAAAAAACATTCACAGGACCTAGACGTTGGTCCTTACTCCATTTCACCAAGCATATCAGGATAAAAGCTTCAGATAGGGCCTTCTCTCTATTTCAAAGGAAATTTCATGCTGTATTTTCCAATGAAAGAGTAATAGAGCTTTCAGTTTCATTAACCCATAAGCATATATATACATACATATATATATATATATATATATATATATATATCCACCCCAGTCAAAATACCTTATGCAGAAAACATGAGAATGAAGACATAACTATTCCTTTACCCTGCTCTCAGTATTGAGCAGGCTTTTTCAAAACCATCTTTTCCACTTAACAGTGATGGTTGCCTTGACATAATGACCAAAATACACACACCTACGATGAAGCTTGTCAATTTGAGCTAATGCAACCAATTTCTATATTTTATCAGGTCAACAGAATCTTGATTCAAATGTCTTTCAGAGTAGCACTCCCACAAAATCACAAACCTGACAATCTTTATTGCAGTATCAACTGATTCTCTTTTAGGTCAAATTTCAACAGAAAGAACCCAGAAAAAGAAAACTAGACAAAGAGTCTAGTTTATACTTGCCAACATATCCATGGTCACTTTTCAATAATGGATACTCCCAGAGGAAAATGTTATAGAACAGTCTAAGAAGCCCGAAACCCAAATTGTGAGTGTATAAAATAATTTTCTTTATAATAAAGCAGGGAAATATGGATTGTTTAATAAGTGGTACTGAGATAATTCATTAATATCTAGAGTAGAAGTAGGCACCTTAAATCTTATATCATAAGTAAATTCCAGGCAAATTAAGGTTTTATTTATTTGAGAGAGAGAGAGAGAGAGAGAGAGAGAGAGAGAGAGAGAGAGAGAGAGAGAGAGGTCACACCAGGGCCTCTTGCCACTGCAAACTCCAAGCGCATATGCCATCCTATGTGTCTGGCTTTATGTGGGTACTAGGAAATTGAACTCAGGCCAGCAGGCTTTGCAAGCAAGTGCCTTTAACCACTGAGCAATGTCCTAGCACAAGTGAAGACTTTAAATATGAAACCAAAACATTAATTTACTTGACTAAAACACAGGTGGGTATTTATTTGCTCTCTGGATAGGGAAGGCCTTTCTAAATCTACTGGCAGATTATAAGAGGAGAAAGCCAAGCCTGGTGGTTTATACCTGTAATCCCAGCAACTGGGAGGCTGAGGCGGAAGGACTGTTGAATCCAAGGCCTGCCCGGTCTCCACAGAAAGACCCTTTCTCAAAAAAAAAGAAGAAAGAAAGAATAAAATAAAGCAAAAAAAAAAATTGGCTAGGAGTGTAGCTCAGTGGTAGAGACATTTACTAGCATGTGTGAGGCCCTGGGGTTCAATTCTTGGCACTGAAATATGTAAATATACATAAACAAACTATAAACATCTTACAATATATCTAACAATTAATGTTCTAAGTATTTTAAGTTTTCATCAGTAAGCACAGCAGATTCCAACAGGGAAATGGAGAAAACAAATAAACAGGCCATCCATGGGAGGAGTGGGGGAGGACCCACTGGGATTTGGTAGGTAGTACAAGACTGAAGAAGCCTAGCACTTGGGAGGCTGAGACAGGAGGGCCATAAGACTGAGGTCAGTCTAGGCTGCAAAGCAAGTTCCAGGCTTTGGCTACCTTGTCTCAAAAAGACAAAATAGCAGCAATAAGCCTGTGAATAATTAGATCAGCCTGACAACCCCTGGTTCCATCCACTGGTTCCTTATCTCACTGAGCTGTTGACTAAAGCGACTCATGAGATTCCAACAACATGACAGAATTCTATCAAAGCTCTTGGGTGCCCTCCCTAGGCCTGAGGCAAAACCCTGTTGCTGAAGAAACCACAGAATGCCATCGACCAGCATCGAGAGACCCTTCAACATCTGGAACGGTATCCAGCCCCCAGAAGGCAGTTAGTGTAGTGCTAGAAGGCACTGCACAGGCTGCCAGGGGAAAATGATCAACATCGAGGCCACTGACACGAAAAACAATCTGCGGTCATGAGTAGGCTGACCACACCCCTACTGGGAGAGAACAGCAAACCAAGAAAGGAGCACTTGTGCAACGAAGGAGTTTGGGCCTGGGGGAGACATTCAACAGCTTTCAAATTCGGCCAATTTTCCACTTAGTGAGGGGGACCCCTTGTCTGGAACTTGGAATTCAGGGTGATAGGCACCGGATCCTGTACTCTTGGGTTCCCAAGACAAGATGCACTATGGGAGCAATTGACAGGGAGGCTACTCAAAATAGAATCTAGGTAATCCAGAAATGTGTATATTTGTTAACCTACACTGATCACACTCTCCGATGGAGATTGTACTTGTATTTTTCAGGATGCAGCGAGAGAGCTGGGGCCCATCTAACCCTACCAACCGACCGTAGGCCGATACCTGAGATTCTGGCAAGAGAGGAGCCACCACAGTCATACCATGGAGGATCCATATGGAACCCCGCAGAGAAGGACGGGTGGAACGAGGGACCCACAGCCACAGACATTCAATCTACACAGGATAAGCCAGTGAGACAGAAACCAACGATCTTCAACACAAAGACCCCAAAACTCACAACCTTAAAGCAGCCTTAATACTCATCAACCACGACTCAGGGACCTATGCGGAAGAGGGGGCGGAAAGATTGTAAGAGCCGTGGTGGGGGAGACTATCCAGAGGCATGGCACCCTTCAGTATCAACACACTTGGGCCAGGAGGACTGGGCTGAGTACTAGGCTATCCAGGGTCCCCTGCCACAAGGCCCACGGAGGAGGATATCCAGCTGATTGGTGATGGGGAGGGGGGGCATTGGGGAATTGGGGATAACAACTCATTGTTTGCCAACTGAAAAATGTAACTCATTATGGACAATAAATATATATTTAAGACTTAAAAAAAAGACCATTAACCAATAAACACACACATGCAGGTTCAATTCTAGTATATGTTTATTTATTTATTTATTATCTTGTAATGCTGGGGATCAAATCCGGGACCTTATACATGGTAGGCAAGTAAATTCCTTCTGAGCTGTGCCCCAATTCCTTGATTTGTTGAGACACCGTCTAGCTACATAGCTTAGACTAGCTTCAAACTATCAATTTTCCTGCTTCCAACTCTGAGTGCTGGGATTACAGGTATCTATCATGCATGGTTCAATTACATTATTATAAAAAAATAAAAATAAAATAACATTTTAACTATCAAATTTACATAGGATATCTTAAAAACATAGTCCATGTTAGTGAAAAATCTTGAACTGCCTTATACTGTCAACCTTGCGCTGCCAATGGAGGAAAAGGGCATTTTCTCAAAATTGCGTCAAACGCCTTAAATGTGTTCCTATCCTTTGACCCAAAAATTCCATTTAAAGGAATCTATACCGAGGAAGTAATTATACATACATAAAAACCTTGTATAAGGATATGCATCAAAGTGTTTTGTAAGATCAAAATACCTGAAGAAACCTAAATATTCACATCCACCAACAAAATCATTACCTGAATTATGGAATGCTTCTTAACAATGCAAGTGTTTTTTTCAAATAATATATAATGAACTGACAAAATATTCATGACATGGGTTAAGATAACGAAAATATAAAATCTGCTGCAGGGGCTGGGGAGATATATAAGGTGCTTGCATGCAAAGCCTGTTTGCACGAGCTCCATTCCCCAGAAACCATGTATAGCCAGACACAAGATCCTACGACAATGGGAGTTGGAGCCAGAAGAATCTGCAGCTCAGGGGCTAACTAGACTGGTAGTCCTTTGCAGAGACAAGAGATAGTGAGGTTGTCCTCTGACCTCCACACATTTGCTTACAAAAATTTCTTCAACTAATAATGCCATTTAAAAAATATGCAGGGCTGGAGAGATGGCTCAGAGGTTAAGGCACTTGCCTCCAGTGCCTAAGGCCCTGGGTTCAATTCCCCAGGACCCACATAAGCCAGACCCACAAGGTGGTGGCCCTGGTATTCTCTCTCTCTCTCTCTCTATCTCTATATCTCTTTCTCTCTCTCTCTCTGTATCTCTCTGCTTGAAAAATGAATAAATAAAATATTTAAAAAAATATGCAGACAGGGCTGGATAGATGGCTCAGTGGGTAAAGTTGCTTGCAAGCAAAGCCTGAGGACCCAAGTTTGATGTCCCAGTACCCAAGTAAAGCCAGATGCACAAAGTGGCACATACATCTGGAGTTCATTTACAGTGGTAAGAGGCCCTGGTGTGGCCATTTCCCCTCTCTCATTTATATTTTCTATCTGTCTCTCTGTCTCTCTCTGTTGCAAATAAACATTTTTAAAAGATGCAGACATATTACATGATTCATAAAATATAAATATATAAACATTTGGGAGGAAATGCTTAAGCACACAAACACCAGTGGTTTTCTCTGGAGACAGTTTTACAGGAGGTTTGAGGGGTTTTTTTTTGACTTTGTATCTTTCTGTATTTTCCATTTTTCTATAAATCTAAACAAAATACTTTTCTATCTAGGAAAAATAAAATACAATTTAAGGGGGGGTGTAGAGGCACAATGAACAGGATGGACCCAAGGACAATGCCAAAATACACTTGCACTAGAAACTTCTCTTGACATGCTCCTGGCTCAGTTTTCTTTTGGTAGTTACCATTTTACCAGCTGCAATCAAATCCACAAAAACATACTATTACTATTATTACCTGACAATTTTATATAAAAATAGACCAATGAAAACATGTAAATGCCTTGTTGAAATCTACATATGTCACATTTCCCAAATTTCCTTGACTCCAGTAATTGCCCATTGTGAAAATCATGATCAAGCTTACCTGTTGAATTTGGTGAACCAAGAGTGGTTTCCAGTGCCTACCACTTCTTTATCAGAATATAACCCCCACTTTTGCAAAATGCTTTCTCTGTTTTGAAATCCAGACACCAAAAATCCTTATTTGTATAAAACATGTTAATTTTGTTCTTTTTGTCTAATAAAAAATTTTATCACTTAATTTTATCAAGTAGAAAATCTGAAAAATCTCTGGGGCTTTTACTTTAAAGAGATTTGATTCAATAAAAAGTAAACAGACCATCTCAAGAGAATAAAAGCCTTATCACAAGAAAGAAGAGGGAAGGATAAGAACCTTTATTAAATCAAGACTGTTATCAGTTCAGACTTTTATCAGTTTAAAACTGTGTGATTTAATGAGTCTAGGTACAGAGTGAAAATTATAAATTGAATTCAAAACTCACTTTCACTTATCTAACATAAAATTTTGAATAGTGTTCTGATTTTACAAATCAGAAAACTGAGTCTCTCTCTAAGAGGTAGGTTGACTAGTGTAGGATCCTTCAGCTATTTAGAGTAAAATTCAAAACTAAAATCTAGGACTGTGGCTTCTCTCTCTCTCTCTCTCTCTCTTTCTCTCTCTTTTTCTCTCACACATATATGTATATATACATATATATACACACATATGAGTCTAGTGTTATATCTATATATGTTTAGTCTCTCTATATATGTATATTCTTACACAAAGGGGGCAAAGCAGTACCTTTATATTTTAAAATTTTATTGATAATTTTATACATATATATAAAATGTATTTTAATTAAAAATCCCCTCCCATAACCATCTCCTGACAATGGCAGGCCCAAATTATTCTACTTCTCATACTCATATTCAAAACAACAAAATGGTTATCCTGTTGTGGGATATAGTACTAGGACATTTTTTAAAATGTCAATATTAGGATCAAGATTTTATCAAGTAACACATTAATTTAAAAAAGAATCCCTGAGGGCTGGAGAGATGGCTCATCACCTAAGGCACTTGTCTGCAAAGCCTGACAACCTGGGTTTGATTCCCCAGTACCCACTTAACGCCAGATACACAAAGTGGCACATGCATCTGGCGTTCATTTGCTATGACTGGAGGCCCTGGTGTGCCCACTCTCCTTTCCTTCCTCCCTTTCTCTCTCTCTCTTTCTCTCTCTGATATAAAATATTTTTAAAACCTTAATCTATAATCATATTAAGAAATAACCCCATTCTCAGGGATTCAGAGATGGCTCAGGTGTTAAGGCACTTGTCTGTAAAGCAGAAGGACCCAAGTTCTATTCCCCAGTACCTATATAAAGCCAGATGCACAAGGAGGCAAATATGTCTAAAGTTCATTTGCAATGGCTAGAAGCCCTGGCACACCCATTATCTCTTTCTCTCTATCTGTATCTTGCTCTCTCACTCTCTTAAATAAATAAATAAATTTAAAAATAAAAAGAAATAATCCCATTCTCACTACTACATATTATTCTAATAATCCAATCTCATTCCTACATATATTTCTGTGTTCCTTCTACCTCATTAAGAGCTGTTATGTTTCAGATTCCAAAGCTGCTAAGATTTTGACTCGAATCACCTAACAAGGACAAAAGTACCTGTCTAGCTAGGTTCAGAATGTTGTGCCTAATCTAACTCCCATGACCTTAGGCTACAAGGACTACAGAAAAGCCTGACACAAACACATGCACACAACTTCTGAGGACAAAAATGTAAAGAAAGCTTTACATTTTTTTAAGTTTACAAAGCAGGTTGATCCTCAAAGGGTATATAGTCACTTTGGGGGAAAGTCTGACAGTTCCTCCAAAAAACCTTATGAACCACAGCACTTCTACTTGTTAGTACAAGCCAAGAAAACTAAAAACATCTGTTCCTGTAGAAACTTATATGGGAATGCTTGTAGAAATATTCACATTAATAAAAAGGTGGAAATAACCCAAATTACCATCAACCCAAGAATGGATAAAAAGCAGTATAACCTTAAAAGCTTAAGAAGGAATGAAGTACTCACTGATGCATGCTCCAACATGGCTGCACCTTGAAAACATGACCCTAAGTTAGAAGCCAGGCACAAAAAGCCACATGTTACATGATGTCATGCAGGGGTAGGCAACCTTTTGGCTTCTCTGTCACACTGGATGAAGAATTGTATTGGGCCATTTGACATAAATTGCCAGGAAACAAAAAAGATTAGAAGTTGCCTAGGGTTGTGGGAAGGGAAAGAGTTGGGGAGAATAGGTAGTGAATACTAATGGAAGCAGAGGGGCAAAGCTTCCTTGGGGAGAGATGACAATGTTTTAAAATTGTGGTAACAATCTGAAAATTCTAAAAAATGCTGAAAGCTATAATTGAAATGGGTACTTTATTATATGGTATGTGAATAATATCTCAATAACCAGGTTTCAAAAAAAGATGGACTCTATCATTTTCATCAGGTCAGCATTTCTAGCTAAAACTACTACACCCAAGCCTTAAACCCCTTCAGCACACACAGCAATAAGAGTGAGAGATAGTTCCTTCTAATCACCTGAGTAATAACATAGCTGGCTCACTCTATTCTCAGGTCAATTTGGAAACAGGATGAGAATCAAATTAGAGGACTGCACAAAGCAAAACTGAACAGCAAACAATAAGTCCATGAAATATGCTCAACATTACCAGTCATCAGGGAGATGCAAATCAAAACCACAATGAAATATCATTTCAGACCCAGCAGGATGGCTAGAACCAAAAAGACTGACACTAACAAGTATCGGGAGATAGAAAAATGGGAACTCTCATTCACTGTTGCTAGGAGGGTAAAATAGTAGATTCTGTGGAAAACAGCCTGGCCAGGTATCTAAAGGAAAAACATGGAGTGGCCATGTGATACAGCAATTCCATTGGAGGGATATATATCCAAGAAAACATATCAACTAATGTCCACTGAAAGACTTGCACACTTATGTTTATAAAACATTATTCTAAACAGCCACAAAGTAGAAACTACTCAAATAAATGTCTATCAACTAATAAAGAAAATATTACACACATAGGTAATTGAACATTAGACAGCCAAAAAAATGGAATGATGTATTGACACATGCTACAACACAGATGAACCTTGTATGCTAAATGAAAGAATTCAGTCCCAAAAGGCCATACTATATAATTACACTTACATAAAATATTCAGAATAAGCAATCTATGAGCAGCGAGTAGCAGAAAGTAGATTTGGACTGAAGGGGATGATGGTTAAAAGGTAAAGGAGATGGTAAAATTCTAAAATCAACTGAGATAGCATTATATGATTGACCTCTCTACCCACTGGCATGTGTCCTTAAATGAATAAACTGTGAGATCATGATAAATGAATGACAGGGCTGGATATGTAGCTCAGTGGTACGGCCCTTGCTTAGCATGCATGAGGCCCTAGATACCACCCCCAACAGTGCAAAAAGTAAATGACAAATATAATCCTGTTTCAGATTTTAAAAAATGAGAAATGCCTACTTACTCCATTAATATTCTTAAGCCTGCACACATTTGCTATTAAGTTGAGCAAACCAACTCCCACCTTTTGACTCCTCCTGGAAATCCTCACACAGTATCACTATGTGTAAGAAACCCACTTTGCTTCTGGAGACTTCCATCAGGCCCTCCCCTCACTTCATTTGGGACACGAATGCATACCCACCAGGACTAAAAAGCTGAGATTGGGGAATTGGTTTTACTCCATTTGCTAACAGCTTTTGGCACTTGAAGAATCTGAGTGATATCTTCTGTAGTGCTCAAATGTATCTGTGTGGGAAGAGGGGTCTCATGGCTTCCCACAGCGGTGGGAGATTGTTATAGTCCCTTACTGGCTGTGTGAGCCAATGCAAGTCACTCAACTTCTCTGAACCACACTTTCCTCATCTGTAAAATGGAATATTTTTCACAAGGATATTGTGAAGATGAATGCTTACAAAAGTATCTAGAACACAGAGAGAGTCAATAATTCATTCAACAATCCACATGCCACATTCCACACGAGATGCTGGTGACACAGAAATGAATATAATACTAACCATCCTAAAATTGTTCACAATGTACAAATGTTGTTAGGAGAAATCCATTTTCTTTACTCCTTGCCTTAAACTTTTTGAATGAATGTAGTAGAAGTTTCAGAACTTTCTTTGCTTTGATATAGTTTCATTTCTGTGCTCTCATGAGAGATCATGTTGATAGGGTGGTAATGTTTACACCTTTCCTTCTCAACCTGGGGAGAGGGGCTGGTACTAAAGTGTTTTGAGGAAAATATCCCTTTTGTGCTTTCAAGTTCCTGTTGACACTAATCCTTAATTCTTGCAGGCCTTCCATGAAGGGGTTTCCATGGTGAACATTATTCATCACCTTAAAATAAGCTATGGAAAAACTCATTTTCTCTTACTCAGCATATTCCTACCCTGTCTGGATTTAAATTCCAGTAGAAAAGACTGTTCACAAAGGATCAGTTCCCAGTTTAGCTACCTTAGTGACCAACTTCTGGCTCACCTCCTGATTTGGAGATCAAGTTCTGCTCTAAAAACAAAAGGACTTTCCAGAAAAAAATCTAGTTAGTGTATAGGCAGAGGCTGACATCTGTAACTAGGGATCTCAAAACATTAAAATACCAAACCCATCCTTGATTTAGTACAGAAATTCCATAAATCACTGAAAAATTACCATTCATTTTAAACTAGATTAGAAGAAACCCTTTGCCAAGAACCAGTTGTTTAAATTTTCAATTTCAATGCTAGTTTTAGTTAATAGATAGGATTCCTGTGTCCACTACAGGTTGGAGCAATCGGAAGCAAAACTATGAAAGAGCATCTCTCACTGTGGCACCTTGACTTACAGTACTTTTCTATTTTCATATTTTTTCCCAAAGCCTCCTCATGAAAACACTTTGTGAAGCACCTCTGACAAGCACAGGTTCTATACTTATACTTCATTTTGAGTTTAATTCACATTAAGCAAGCCACATAGGCAAAAAAGGATCTTAAGGAAGGAGCATTTCCAAGTTACTATCCAGCCCCTACTTGTCCAGGGGAGATACATTAGGAAGCAGCCATGCTAAACCCAAGATCCTTCCAATACTTGCCTTTCTTTATGTATTGAAAGGAAGGGGGACATGAGGTCATGAAAATGTTCTAAAATTATCATGTGGCAATAAAGGTACTCTATCGCTGAACTGATTTAAACACAGGAATTAAATGCTATTATAACATATCTCATTTAAAATGTTTTAAAGGGTAGGAAAACTGTTCTTAGTCTGTTCTAATTACTCAAAGCTATTTTCAAGTGTTCATGCTAAAGACTGTTTAGCCAAAGCCTCATTGGTTTGGAATGGTGTCTCTATTCTCTCCCTCACTCCTTCCCTAATCTCCTTTCGGTCATTTCCCCAATCCCTTTTCTATTGTTCTTCCACTCTAAACTAGTCTTAGGTTGCTCAGCTGTTACAACCATGGTGAGTACCAATGGGTGGACTTCAGAATTATATAGCTTTCTGACCCTCAGCAACTTTCCCTTTTTGACCTTGGGCTGGCCAGTGACATTCTGTCTGCCCCATGGTTGTTCCAGTCTGCACAACAGGGGTGTACTATGATCTGATCCTTTCATTGCTCATGTGAAATTTTCAAAAAAATGAAGCAAAGTCTCTGCCATTTTTTCAACAGACATACATCTTGATTATTTATTTTATAAATACTTACCATGTAATCCCCCAAAGAACTATATTGACCATATTTTTAAATGATCAGAGGTGGCTCACTTTGTAAAGTGACTCACAAGCATAAGGACCTAAATTCAATCCCCAGTACTTTTGTAAATCCAGGCGTGGTGGAGTGCAAATCTCAGTGCTGGGGAGGCAGAGACAAGCAGATCCCTGGAACTCACTGGCCAGCAGGTCTATCCTAATTGGTGAGCTCCATGACAATGGAATATCCTACCTCAAAAAAAAGGTGGACAGCATACCTAAGAAAAGCACCTGACCTACACACACACACACAGGAACACACATACACATAGCATGCATGCCACACATTCATACACATACAAAAAACTGAAATGATCAGCACAGAATCTTTACTTTTAAAAAACAAGTAGTTTATCAAAGAAAATTCAAAACCTAATGAAGAATGCTAGATGGTCCCTCTAGATTAGTCTCTAAGGGTCTATTTTCAGATGAAAAGAAAAGCTTATGCATTTGGGACTCTATTAGATTTAGCAAACCAAAGGGAAAATAAGATTGGAGTGGCACTGCCTTAGCAGTGATTCAACAAAATCCTGGAAGAAAGGCTTTATGGAGCAAGTGATAGACGGGAACACAAGACTCAACTTATATCATCAGCTCTAAGAAATATGCTGAGTGAGCAGGAAAAACTGCAGGAATCCCTTTCCCCACTTGCAGCTTTTTATGCGGACCAGTTGCATTCCCCCAACAAAAGCCACAGAAATATGTAGTCACCAGTTTCCAAAACTCCACCACCAGACAAATTCACAGTATTGTTTCCATGTGCCCAGCAACAGAGAGAAAAACCGAAAGAAGCATCAATTTCTCCTACACACACACACACACACACACACACACACACACACACACACACACATGTTCACCTGTTAGTTACCTCCCCCTACACTCCAGTCCCCATCAAGTCTCATACAAGTCTCTTCCCCCTGAAGCTCCGGGGTACTGAACGATCGTGGGGGAAGGGAGGGAAGGTGGGTGCTTTGGAGCCCTTTCAGCTTTGTCACCAGGCCTCTGATCTTCTCACAGAACTAGAGCACCTGCCAGGGACAGGTCCCCTCGTCCACCTGGATTACTAGCCTGAAGGGCTTAGGTGTCCAAGGAGCCCAGGCACTGCAGCCCTAAGGGACAAAGGCCAGGCTTACAAAGAAGAGGGGAGGCGAAAGAAGTTGGGCACAGAAAGAAACCCTTATTAACAAAAGGGAGGGGGCACGACAATCCCAAACCAATTGCGGGAGTTCTTCGGAGTTAGGTGGATAAATGTGCATGGGGGAAGGGGAGATTTAGAAAATACCTCTGAGAAAAGAGATCGGGAGCTTTGGGGGACACAACAGCCATCAGGAAGGAGGCTGCAGGCAGCACTGAGGCTCTGGGGTGCAAAGGGGCACAGCTGGTGGGTGAGAAGAAGTGACGGCAAGGAGGTGAAGGCCAGAAGGGGCTCAGTGGACTCCGTAGCCCAGCGCGGCACTACCCAAGGCCCAGGAAGACCCCTCAGGCAGAGCTCAAGAGGGGGCTGCGGGCAGGCAGCGAAGGCATTCAGGGGAGAGGGCAGAGATGGGGACACAGTGTTGGAAAAGAAGCTGAGAACAGAACAGTGGAGAGGCTAGGGGGTACTGGTGAGGGGGCCTGGCCCAGATAGCCCCACCTCACCTGGCGCCCGGTCGGAGTTCAGGTCTACTGTTGAGAAAGCACTGGCTCTGGCCGGCCCCTGGGTCCCGCCGGAGACCACAGACACAAAGCGGGGCGCGAGGGAGGAGGGGAGGAGAGGGGGGAGGAGACGCCAAAGCCAAGCCAGGGGGGAAGGAGGGGCGCCCGCCGACCTCCGCACAGGTCAGGGGGCGGGCCTGCGTCTAGAGGCCGCGCTTCCCGGGACAACCATTGTCCCGTCGGCCGGCAGGTTGGGGCGCGCCCTAGCGCAGCTCACCTCCGCACCCCCTTCCTTCGCATAACCTGTCCCGCCCATCTGCCCCAGCCGGGGGACTTCTAGCTGGAAATACAAAGAAGGCCCCTGTACAAGGGGGTAGGGATCTATTCCCGACCCCCTATCCCAAAGGCTTAGTTATCACCTTGCAACGCTTCTCTGGGGCTCTCACACTCATTGTGAAGAAGGGAGAGAGGGAATAAGTTCATAAAGATTTGGCCCAAGATCTCTTAGAAGGTCATATCGCTTACTTGCTGGGCCTCTTTCTAACCCCTAGCGACTTCTTCTGTTCCAGGACACACAGTTCTCTGCCGTCTCCTCTGAGCCCTCCCGCCACTCCTCCCCCCCCCATTCCAGTCACCCTAATCTCTGCGCTTCTTCCCATAGGCTGCTGCCCACTACTGGCTTTCTGTTGTACTGCAGCCCGCATCAGCAGTCTAAGCAAAGCCTAGATTGATGCTCCCAAACCCTGTCTAGAACAGAAGACAAAAGGTTACTGCACTAGAGAACCAAGGGCCTGGGCTTTAAATGGCTTTGTTACCTACTGTGAAAAGGCCAATGTTAACCAGTTTAGATGACCCCCATATCTCGTCCCACCTTCCCTTCCCTTACCTTCAGGTCTGTACTGGGCCACGATGGTGACTGACTGGCCAGCCCGTTTCAGAGCAGCTGCAGCCTGCTCATGAGTAGCATTCCTCAGGTTCACGCCATTCACCTGCCCAAAGACAGGAGCTATGAGCCACCACGAAGGCAAGAAAGAGAGTCTGCTGCCATGATAGTTTAGAAGAGGAGATGGGCAGTCCATCTTTCACTCAATTTGGATTTGCTTAGCTAAATTCTATCCTTGTCCTCCAAAAGTAAGACTAAAGGAGATGACATCTCCAGTGTAATAATTATCTTTGTGGAAGTCAAATGACAATCAGAGTTAAGATCCAAGGGACATTCATTTCTTCCTCAAAGATAAATCTGGTCTTGATCCCTTGTCCCTCAGGATATCTATTGAAGACAATTTTCAACTTTCTTCAGTTCTTAGTCCTTCCTTCATCTCAAGAAATATTCCTTGGAGAAAGCAAGGACTCTACTCTCCCCTTTTAGCCTGGCATAGCTCCCAACCTCCCACTTCCCCTTTGTCTCACCGATAAAATCCGGTCTCCCCTTCGCAGCTCCCCACTCAGGTCGGCTGGGCCTCCTGCCAGAATGAAGGAGACAAAAATGCCTTCTCCATCTTCTCCTCCTACGATGTTGAAGCCCAGGCCTGTGGAGCCTTTGTGTAGGATGATCTTGCGGGGCTCTCTAGTAGGAAAGGAGTAAAGATATTACAAGGGAGGTCAGAACAAGGGGTGACACGGACTATTATTGTCTCTGTGAAGAGTGGCCTGGCAAAAAAGACCCATGTTTGTTATAGGAAGTAAGCACTTGGGCTCCTATACCCTGTTCTGCCCTTAGTCTCCTGAAACCTGCTTGGCTGCTGTTTGGTAGCAGGTGCCAAGTTTCAGTTTCTCTTCCCTCCTTCTTCCTTATAGTCAACTTCCCAATGGACATTTGGTGAGTCTCTCAGGTTAACACAACCCTATCTAGAACTCTAGAGTCCAAATTGCAGGACTCATTTCCTGGTCCTCTCCCTCCAGAACATGCTGTTTTATCAGGCCATGTGAAAAGGCTCTGGGTCTCCAGAGGAATTTGTTAGGGACAGTGGACTCACTCTGAGGAAACTGCACTCACTAGCCACAGATGCAAACTTTCTCTCCACCTGCTCCTCAGCAGTTTCAAATTTCCACCACCAACTATGATCCTTCCTAACTTCCCCCAATAATAAGTCAACACCTACACTGGGAAGCTCTGATAGGTGATGAAGGAGACAGAGATGAAGAAACCCCAGGTTCTCTAAAGGGGCTTAGGGGCTGAACTGAAGCGAGGTGACCAACACATTTAAATTCTGGCTAAAACTAGCCATGCCCAAGGAAACCTTCTCTAAATGGTTATAGTGCCACCAAATTAGCACAGAACAGTCGCACATGTACATCCCTACAACCTGCCCGCCTCCCGGCACGCTCTGAGCCACCTTCACTTGTGAGTATCTTCTTCCCTTGGAAGAACCCCAGGGAGCCTCCTCCAGGCCCGGGGCTCCCATACCTGGCATCCCCTCCAGGCCATAGGGAGCGCAGCGGCCAGGCCCACCTCTGTGAGGCCCTCCTCCAGGCTGAAGCTGAGGCCGAGCCCAAGCCCAAGGCTAAGCCTGAGCCAGAGAACTTGCAGGCCCTCTCCATGGCCACTCTGGCTCTCCCCCGTCAGCCTACCTTCTGGCTCTACAACAGCCCTCCCAGCAGCCTCTCAGGCCCCACCCCGCGAACCTGTACCCCTGGAAGCCCTGCAGGCCAGACCAGTTCTCCAGCCCGGCCCTCCGCCACCGCGGGGCGGGGCCGTTCCCTGCGGGGGCGATGGGGGGCCCAGCCTGCCAGCCTCTCGGAGTCCCCCCCACAACCCTGCGGGCGCTAGGGATTCTTCAATAATTCAGGGCATATGGGGCTGCCTCTGTCTCACAGCAGGAACCCCCGCTGCCTCCACCTCTTCAGCCCTCTAAATGCTTCTCACCCCATCTGCACTTTCTGATTCGGCCATTCGCTAGGCACTCCCCCTGATGGCAGAACTCCTGGCAGCCATCTCTGTTCCCCTTCAGAGTAGGGAGGGCACTAGACCTTACAGCTGGGAGTGATGAGAGCCTCGTCCTCCACTTGGCTATACAGAGACCTGTCACTGGCTGGAAATGGATCCTTGCTCTCACCCCCTCCCCAGGTTAGAAGAATGGGGCGAAGGTCTTACCTGGTGAAGTCCTCCTCTGCCAACATGTGCCTGGGGATGGGAGAGTAGCGGGCAGGGGGGACCTGAGGAGGAGCAGGGTAGCTGACCTTGCTCTCCACTGCCCCAAGATAGCCCAGGCTGGAATTATGGCTTATGTGGTTGTCAGCCAAGGCAGTGAAAGCTGGGATGGAGAAAAGGAGAAGAGATTTCTGCAGTGTTCCAGACAAGCACCTACCCCAACCCTTTCCAAAGACTTTCCCCCTACACCCCATCTCAGGAGCAAAAGAGACCCAGGAACAATGATT
The DNA here is from genome assembly GCA_004024765.1 of Zapus hudsonius. NCBI lineage: Eukaryota > Metazoa > Chordata > Mammalia > Rodentia > Dipodidae > Zapus > Zapus hudsonius. The sequence goes on along the minus strand of PVHP010027460.1, from coordinate 6,465 downwards.
CCCCTGGCTGCTCCCCATCCCCCAGTCCATCCACCACCACCCCCAGGGTTCCTCCTCCACATTCCCTTTCTAAATCCTGGGCTCACTCTTGTGACTCTTAGAAAGAGCTGAAGTCAAGGCAGTTTACAAAGAAAGGCATAACTAGAGGTGTGACTAATAATAATCCCTCACGTCTTTGTAGCCTAATACAGTTTTCTAAAGGCTTTCTCATCCATGATCTCATTTGATCCTTGAAACAGTCCTATGAGAAAGGCAGCACATATATCATTAGCTCCTTTGAGCTAAAGAGGAAACTAAAGAGGTGAAAAGGACTTGTCCAAGGGTACCCAGCTCCAAAGCACAGAGCTATGACCTGGACTCAGTTCTGAGCACTATCCTCTGCATTTGTACTCTCTTGAACAAAGGACCCAGGCATCTTCCCCTCCTGAAACCCAGGACCCACAGATACTTACTGCTGGCATAGTCAGGGGGAGCATACATGTCGTTGAGGTGGAGGCTGCCTGGCTTGGCCACCTTCAAATAAACCATATCTGATGTATTCTTCAGTGAGGCCACAGCTTCTTCATGCCTCACATCCTGCAGATTGGTATTGTTCACCTAGAAGAAAACAAACCCTGGGCTCAGTCTTAAGAAAAGGGAAGACCTTCCAGGGAGAGCAAGGGGTGCCTTTTCAGTATGCTAACAAGTCCAAATAGGGTAGGAGTAAGGGCAGGCAAGGGAGCCCCCAGTATGAAAACACCCTGGGCCTTGGTATCTGGGGAAAAACCCAACTCAGACGTTATTCTTGAAATTCTCCAAGATGTCTCACCTTCTAGTGAGGCTTAGGTGAAGTGATGGGGCACTAGAACTACTCTTCCCCACCATACCATTGGAGCATCCCCACAAAGGCTATCTCACCGCAAGCAGCCGGTCCCCAATCTGTAGGCGCCCATCCTTCTGAGCAGCTCCTCCCTCAATGATCTTGGTGATGTAGATGCTATTGTCGCCTGGAATGTGCTGGTTGCCAATGCCTCCAGCAATGCTGAAACCCAGGCCTGGGCAACAGCCATCAGGGAGTGGGAAAGGGCCACAAGAAGAGGTTAGAGTGTTATATCCATCCCAAAGCCAGTCCTCCTCACAGACCATCCCACTGCCCCCTGAGAGCCTTCCCCAGCCTCCGGAATTCAGACTCTAGTCTGTCATCATGAGGTCAAGAAAGAGGGCTATAAACTGGAACTGGGAGGCTCATGCTAGGAGTGAAGTTGTTATCTTGTATTCCCCCATGGGACTAGCCAGGACCTGGGGTGAGGGGAGGGCCGCACCTTTGGGCCCTTTGAGTAGGTTGACCTCCATGATGGTCTCAGGTGGGGGCTGTCGCCTCCGCACCACCAACCGCACCACAGGGCCTGCCTCCTTCAGTGCCTCCACGGCCCGGCTGTGCACCACCTCCGACACGTCCACCTCATTCACCCGTAGCACACAGTCATTCACCCTGTGGGGGAAGCCCAGACGCAGGACACTGTGACACCCCCAACACACCCTCTCCTGCATCCTCCTCTCTCCCCTCTTTCTTCTTCCCCTCCCCTTCTCCCTCTCAGATCTAATGTAAGGGTCATCCTGCCAGGCTGGCCATCCTCCCTTCCATCCTGTCCTTGTCACCCATAATCCTGCCTCCAGGCCATCTCACCCCAGCCTTCCATCCATGGCAGCTGCTCCACCAGGGATGATCTTGGTAATAAAGATGCCAGGGTCATCAGGGACATGGGGATTATCGATGCCACCTGCGATGCTGAAGCCCAGGCCAGAGTTGCCCTGAAAAGGGGGTAGAAAGTCACAATCATTTAACTCTGAGAGCACAAACAGGGTTCTGGACACCCCATTCCCTATACATCCTAGAGTAGGTTCTCTGGGCCCCATGGCAGGCTGAAGCACATTCATTAGAAACCTGGCATTTTCTCAGCTTGTGGTGACCATTCTGGCAAAAACGTCTTAGCAAACCCACCACCCTTCCACAATTCCCCAGGCCTCAGCTGGCAAGGTCAATTAAAATTTGTTAGTGAGTTGATTGATTAGTCGATACAATGATGCAACTTTTGAGGGCCTTGTTTCCCCATACTCTCAATTCAGGATCTCATGTGAATCTTGTAATTATGTACAGGGCCCTCCCCACTCTGAGGTCCTACCTTCTTCTCCCCTTCCTGCCCTCCCTCCTGGCAGACTCACCCGCTCCAGTACTATCTCCTCATACTTGAACATGCTATCACTGCCATTCACCTAAGGGAAGAAACAAGCACTTCCCTCAGTGTCCATCTCCCGGCCATCAGCCCCTGGTCAACCTGCCTCCACCCTCACTCCCCCAGCCCAAGTACACCCTAGGGCAACTTTAGGTCACAGATGTGGTTAAGCTGTCCCCAAGGGGGCACTCCCCTCCCCTTGCTTCCAACCATATCAGGCCAAACCCAGCTGCTCATATATCCCAGCTCAATTGTCTGGGACTGAGCCAGCCTGTGGTGCACTCACAGGCTGGGCTCCAGGGCCTCAGGGTTCACTAGGAGGGGTGCAGGACTGGCCTAAGGGGAGTGGCAGAGATGGAGCATGATGGGCAAATGGCACCACACCCAGCATCTATTGGAAGCACTCAGAAGCCTGGCCAAAGCAGCCTCTGTTTCTGAACCACAGCTCTCCCTGACTTAGGGACCATAGACTCCCACCATATCAAATCTAAAAGGGCAGCAGACACTATCTTGTCCAAGCCCCCCCCCCCCACCATCACCACCACCTCACTCGATAGATGGCGATACTGAGACTCAGAGAGTCTTGGGGATATGCCTAAGGGTATACTGGGAGTTACATGTTAGGACCTGGATCTCCAGGTACACTCCGGATTATAGCATCCTTCCAGGCCACTGATGTTTTGGCCATTCATCCATTTCCCAGCAGAGCTCCTAGGGAAAGGAAAGTTGTTCCCACCAAATACCTTGGGTGCGCTCATGCTATACCTCCTTCAAAGTCTCCAGGAATTCAATTTCTCAAATGGACAGAAGAAAATGTCCTAATTCATTTCTCCCAAGGGACTTTTAGCTCCTGCACCTTTTATGTGTCCTAAGAGAAAGGGCCAGGATGGGATCTGACCAGGAGTCTGAGGACAAATCAGGGTAGATCAAGAGTAGAGTGGCCATTATTGCCTATGAGGGAGAAGCTGGTAACCTGCAGACAGATTAGCAGCAGAAGCCGTGGTCTTTGACACACAGTCACCATAACAGGAAAGGAAAAGTAAGGGTTCAGAAACACAGGTTGGTTGAACCAATTTACAGAGGTGGCTTTGCAGATAGGACATCCTTGTGGACATTTTTCACGTGGAAAATCTCATTTTGCACAGACAAGTGCACCTGCTCCCTGGTTCCCACACTCATCTCCAAGAATGAAGGAGCCCTCTTGTCTCTCTTCCCAGGTATCCTGGCACCATTTCCAATCTCTCTAGACATGTTGTCCCTTTTTGGAGCCCTAGCCTCCTAAGATGAGAGATGGAATCCCTGGGGGAGGGGAGGAGGGCTCCTCCACAAGCCATGATCTGCTGCCCCTTTCCCACTTCTATGCCATTTAATGTTGGCTTCAAGAGGCAGAAAGGACAGGGAGAGAGGGCTGACTAGCCCTGCTTCCCCCATTTCCAGCTTCATATCTTGTATCCCTGGGTGTCAGTGGGAGGATTCAAGCTACGGCCTCACCTTGGTCCCTGATCCCAGGAGGAAAAACTGACTCTTCAGAAACCCCAAACCAACACTGCTTCCTAAAGTGCCATGCCACTGATACAGGCAAAAGAATGCCCATGAAGCTCTTGTGCACAGCTGGGTATCATATGTGCCCACATAGGACAAGCTATGCCTCAAGCCTAGTTCAAGGGGTGCCTGGAGGTCCCAGCTCCCAGTAGTCTACCCTTCAGAATCTGCCCCACCCCTACTCAGGCACCTTGTTCCCAGGGCTAGGAACCATCCAGAGACAAGCCCTGGCAAAGAACCTTAGCCAACTTGACCAGACCTTGGTGACACCTATCTTCCACTGGACAAGACAAAGGATCTTTGCAATGGGGTAGACCAAAGGACAGAAGGACAAAGAAGAGAGGAGCACTCACTGGAGAGGGCAAGGGGCCAAGTCAAAGGACACAGGACACAGTAAGCATAGACAGACAGACAGACGGATCTGAGGACTCCTCTCCTCAGAAAATCTTCAACTTGGGGGTATAGCTCAGTGGTAGAGCATTTGACTGCAGAAAATCTTCAACTTTGCTTCTATGTGAGAGCACATCCTATCCCCAAAAGAGGACAGAGGTGGCCACAATGATCACCAGCTTGGGGCAGTCCGAAACTGCCCTCAACCGTAAGCCCCCCTTCTCATCCTACCCTGGGGGCTGCAGAACAGAAGAAGCAGACAGGCCCTCCGTCATGCCTGCCAGAGACCTGGCTCTGCTGGCCCAGCCTCCATTTTGCTGCTTCTCCCACAGATGCTCCTTCCATTTTCTAAGCTGGCAGTTTAGGCTGGGAGTGGAAGCCGGAGTTGTGCCCAGCACCCAGGGGCTCCCAAGCCGTGCCAAGTCAGGGCTGGGGGGGTAAGCGCTCGGGCATCTCACACTACCTAAGGGGCACATGCCCCACTGGGGCCAGTCCCTGTACTAGGGCCATTGCCCCTTGCCTGGTTCTAGGCACCATGCCTGTTCTGGAGCAAGGAAGCTAGCTTCAACCCCCCTCCCCCCACAGCGCACACACTTCAGAGCTGCTCGGACAAAAGAGTCAGTCCTTCTCAGCAGCCTCTCAGCCTTGCTTGGGACGTGTCTCTCGCCTTCTCCCCCTCCCCTCCTTGCCTGTCAAGTGCCTCTCACCAGGGATACACACACACACACACACACACACACACACACACACACACACACACACTCGCGAATGCACACACATGCACACACATGAAGACAACCATGTGTGCAGCCACATACACACACATATACATATAGCCACACACACAGGCAAACACGGCTACCCCTGCAGCTTCATCTACAGAGACACCTCCACATTCAGAGACATCTCCACATGTCCATGTACACATTCACACACAAAGGGATGGGGACAGAGAAGGACTCATGGCATTGAAGGATGAAGCTCTGCCAGCCAGGCACATGGGTTCCTCCACATAGGATTCACTGAGGCTCTACTGCCTTCCTCCACACACCCCAACATACATACACACATATGTCTCCCTCTATGCAGAGAACCATGCCCCCTCCTTCCCTCCTGTAGAGACACACACCACACACAACCCCCGCAGAACCTCCCGCCCCCTACCAGACACAGAGACACTGCCAACCCCCACCCCGGACTGAGACAAACCCAATTCTCCCCCACACAAAAAATGTGCCCCTCCGCCATACCTTCACCCCCTGACACACACACACAGCTCCTCCAATCCCCTCCACATGGATAACCTCCAAACACACACATAGGGAACCCCACATTTCCAAATGCCTTTCATTGTCCAGCTTCAATGATAGTCTTGGGGTCCACAGGCTTGTAGCCCCAGCAACCCCTGCTGCACCCCAGATCTCTAGGGCCCCCCACTCTCCAGCCCTCCTGGGTTATCCCACCACCCCACCACCCTCTGCTGTTCCATACCTGCTCATACCAGTCCCGGTTGGTACAGGTGCACTCTGGCCACCAGCTGGAGCCACTGCCATTGAGTTTGGGGGTGCTCTTGCCAGGGACTGGCTTAGGGGGCACTGGCCCTACATCTCGGCCTGTGGGGATGAGCTTGGCCTTGGTGCGAGGGGTGGGGGCGGCACCTGCCTGCGAAGGCAGGGTCTGCGAGCTGTAGCCTCCATAACTGGAGCTGGCCCCATTGCCCCCACCTGGCCCGTAGGGGTCGGGCACCTGCCAGTCCCCATAGCCTGGCGGCTCTAGACGACGCAGGGCAGCCAGGCGGGTCACCTCATAGCACTCGGGGCACTTACAGCAGTGCTGGTGCTTGTGCATGGCACTGCTCCCCGCAGCTCGGACCCCCCAGCCCACGCCAGTTTCCACGCCGCCGCCGCCGCCGCTGGGCTCCCGAGCACACTCACACGGCTCAGACCAGGAAGGGGGGGGCACCCGTGGGGGTGCCCGGGCGGAGCGGGGCCTGGGGCCGGGCGGGCGTCCCGGGGCTTCTGCCCCTACGCTGCCCCGCACCCACGGCTCGCCCTCCAGCACTGGCGGCTCCGTGTCGCCCGTCGTGGCTCCTGGGCCGAGGCCCAGCGGCAAAGAAGAAGCGGGAGCCCGGGCAGAGGCTGGGTGCAGCGAGGACCGCTCCTGCTCAGGTCCCCAGGATGAATCTGAGTGGAGTCAAGAGCATCTCTCTACCCGGCTCCCTTCTCAGTTGATTTCAGCCAATCAGCGCGCAGAATCAGGCAGCGGCAGCGGCAGCAGCAGAAATGCTAAAACTGCGGCTCCTTAAAGAAACAGAAGCAGA
>PVHP010027459.1:0-24812 GCA_004024765.1 Zapus hudsonius | reverse complement strand
CCCTGAGTCGTGGTGGGTGAGTAATAAGGCTGCTTTATTGTTGCGGGCTTAGAGGTCCTTGTGTCGAAAATCCTTGGTTCCTGTCTCAATGGCCTATCCTGTGTTGATTCAATGACTGTGGTTATAGGTCCCTTGTTCATCATTCATTGTCTGCTGAGTTCCTTATGGATCCTCCCTGATATGACTGTGGTGGCTCCATACATTAAGTGAATTAAAGATTAATCCTTCAAGTTTTTAAAGATACATTTATTGTACGATCTATTTACAAAGGAGCGGAGTATACACCTAATGAACAGTGAAGGAAACAAATGTCAGGCCTATCCATTTACATGGCCGGTAGGACAAAACATATTGAGAAAATTCTACTACTTGTAGCACTTGACAATCAAAATAATTTTCTAAGAATAATTTATCTTGGGAAGTTCTAGAAAGATTAAAATTATAACTACCTTAATGAAAACTATCATTTTATCCTCTGTAAAGCTCCGAGTTGCTGAAGGCCATGTAAAACAGATCATTACTGACTTTAAGAAGATTAAGTAGATCAATTACAAAGTCCTACTTGCTTAGTGAAATCACTCAAGTGCATGCTGCTTTCGTGAGTGTTCTCTTCAGCAGCAGTAACTGCCTGATCTCCCCAAACCAGAGACAATCTTCAGTGCCTTCCTCCGCTGGGCACTAATAAACCTGAAACACAGGCTTTCTTCTCCCTCTCTATCAGAAGATATGGTTCCCTGGAAGGCCGGGAGAGATGTCACAGGACAAGTCTGGATTTTCCTCCCAAATGTAGATACAACTTTTGTTTCTGAAACCTTGGTTAAAAACTTTTGATCAGTTCTTCCTTTAGATCAGTGTCTTTCTGAAGAGGGCATTTGATGTTAAAACCATGAGACTTCTGGACTAGAAAAAGGAGAAGACTCCCAAGACTGGTTTTCTTTGCCAAAGACTCACCTTCTTAAGAAGCAAATTTCTGCTTAAGTGGCTGTGATATCAAAGACACTGGATCCTAGTCTGAACTTTGCTTTTCCTTCTAGGAATGGGTTTACCACAGGTGACCTTTCAAGAGTATGAAGCTTAACCTTATTCAAGTCATTTAGAATGTCCAGCATGTTGGGAACAGCATTATTTCTCTGGCTTTTTGAATGATGACCGTGAATGCCCTTCCTTGTACCTGAGTGCTGGGCTGTCATTTCAGTGGCTGGATTATGTAAACCCCCTGTATAAGTAGATCTTGGTTGTGTGGGAGGAAACATGGAGGCTGCAGGGAAGACAAGTGAGGAAGAAGTGGTGGTGGAGGTGGAGGAGAAGACAGCTTCAACTTGGAAAGTGATCGGGCTCCACGAGGAGCTGACCAGTCCCTGGTGACGGCATTTGGCCTGCACCGCTGATGAACCTGGATGTCTCACCATTGCTCAGTTCCTGCATTTCCTCAAGGGCAGCAGTCTGAGACGAGGGAAAGTGAGCTCCTCTTCAAGGGCAGCTAGTTTTTAAACTGCAGCTCTCTTGCAGGCAGCCCATTTTCCATTGGTTTGTTCTGTCTTACAGCGAGTGTCAGCGGATCCCAAACACGCTGTGATGGATGGAAAACGTCATTTTTTCCTCTTCCTCATTTCTCCATATGTCATTTCAGAATCTGAGGTGACTGGCTTCTTTGCCCTTTGCAACACACAGCACATCAGCAAAAGATGGAACCATAGACTCCCAGCTATCAGGCTCCAAAGAGCTCAAGTGTGGGATCAACTCAAAATTAGGTCTGTGACTGGGTTTTTTAAAAAAAATATTTTATTTATTCATTTTCAAGCAGAGAGAGAGAGAGAGAGAGAGAGAGAGAGAGAGAGAGAGAGAGAGAGAGAGAGAGAGAGAGAGAGAGGAGTCAGGACCAGGGCCACCACCTTGTGGGTCTGGCCTATGTGGGCACTGGGGAATTGAACCCGGAGCTTTGGGCACTGGAGGCAAGTGCCTTAACTGCTGAGCCATCTCTCCGGCCCTGTGACTGGGTTTTAAAAGAAGCATATTCCCAAATGCACGAATGATACTCCAAATTGAGCCATACTCTTTATTTTCCAAATCAGCAAAACCTGGTCTAATGGGAACACCAAGGTATGCCAGCATACATTTATTTAGTCCAGATGCTTCTGTTTATTTTTTGCTGGGATGACCTGTCAATAGGTGAGAGTGGGATGTTGAAGTTTCCCACTACAATAGTACCTGGTGTTGTCTGTGACCTCAATTCTAGAAGTGTTTTGTTTAATGAGATTGGGAGCACCTGTGTTTGGTGCATATATATTTAGAATTGTTTGATCCTTCTCTCTTCTTTCAATATATTTTCTTTGGTCTGTGTGTTCAGTAGTTTAATATGGCAAGGAGAGGTTCTTTCTTGGTTTTGTCTGTGAACAAGCGGATACTAACCAGAAAGAAGCCTACAGATATGGAACCCTGACCCAGACAAAGAGCTTCAGTGATGATGAGCCTTGAAGGACCAGCAAACGTCTGGAAGAGTCTAAACAGGCAGCGGGGTTTGCCTTTGAACCAGCCTGAGCTCAGACCCTGATTTAAGTCCAGTGTTAGCTGGACCTTATGTGTAGGCCTATAAACTTCAACTACTCTGGAGGCTGAGGCAGGGAGACCCCAAGTTCAAGGCCTACCTGGACTAAGAGTGAGTTCAAGGCCAGTCTGGGCAACTCACTGAGACCTGTATCAAAATAACAAGACAAAAGAGGGCTAGGTCTGGGCATGGTGGCACACGCCTCTGATCCCAGCTTCCCACTTGGGAAGCTAAAGGGCTAAGGTTAGAGGATCACTAGGAGTCAAGGCTAGCCTGAGACTACATAATGAATTCCAGATCAGTGTGGGCTAGAGGAAGACCCTACCTTGAAAAACAACAACCATAAAAAAGAAGGGGGCTAGGGATGTTAGCTTAGAGTGGAGCACCTGCTGGGTGGCACAAGGTTCTAGGTCCATCTCTAGTACCAAAACCTTGTTAGGGACTGAAGACACCAAACAGAATGAAACCAGGTACTGCATTATATTCTCAGTGCAGATAGTTATTTGATTTTATTTTCAGTGAATTCATAATGATCCTCCTACCTCTGCCTCCCAAGTGCTGGGAATAAAGGTGTGTGCCACCATGTCTGGTTTATTTTCATTTCTCAAACTAACTTTTCAGGTTTGCATAAAAGTAATGGGTTTCATTGTAGCATCTTCATACTTTCTTCTCATGTGTTCTCCTTTGCCGCTGACCTCCCTTTTGCTCTCTGCATTCCTCTGGCTAGTTCCTTTCCTTCCCTCCAGTAGTCTTGTCTTCTGCTTTTTCACCACATGTATTCATTATTTCTCTCTTCCCACCTCCCTTAAGACCTCCTTCGGGAGCTGGAACGATGGCTCAGAGATTAAAGGCACTTGCTTGAAAAGCCTGATGCCTTTGGTTTGGCTCCCCAGTACCCACTTAAAGCTAGGTGTACAACCTGGTGCATAGGTTTGGAGTTAGACTGCAGTGGAAAGGGGCCCTGGAACTCCTATTCGCTCTGTCTCCCCTCCCCACTGCTGACAAATAAAAAATTTAAAAAGAACCTCCTTCACCCTTTCATGATTTCCTTTCTACTTTCATGAAACACACATTTAAAGACACATATGTAATTTTAAATCTGGGTTCTGTATATCAAACATGTAACATTTTCCTTTCTGATTCTGCCTTACGAAAATCATTTCCAATTTCATACATTTTTTGAAAACGTAAGAGATATATATTTAAAACATTCATTTATTTGCAAGCAGAGGGAGAGATAGAAGAGAGAGAGAGAGAGAGAGAGAGAGAGAGAGAGAGAGAGAGAGAGAGAGAGAGAGAGAGAATAGGCATGCCAGGCCTCCAGCCTCTGCAAATAAACTCCAGATGCATGCAAATAAACTCCAGATGCATGCACCACTTGTACATCTGGCTTGACCTGGGTACTAGGGAATTGAACTCAGGTCATTAGGCTCTGAAGGCCAGTGCTGGAATCACTGAGCCATCTCTCCAGCCCAAGAGATTTTTTTTTAACCAACAAATCACTAACTATCATTTTTCTGTGGCTCATCTGAGACCCTTTCTCACTGGGAAATGCTGGCTCAAGTTTTTTTTGTGTCCCTGGGTCATCCCAGGGACAGATCTCATGATATTCCTTGCGGCCTGTGGCCCCCTTCTCTGTAGGTGTTAGTCTAGCCCCGTGTGACCATGGTTCCATGGGGTGGCATTGGAGTTTTGGGTATTCATTCTTTCTGAGGATGTCCAAAGCATCAATGCAACCCTTCAATGATGGAGACGCACGGAGCTGGGCACACAGCTCATTGGTAGAGTGTTCTCTGGGTTTGCCTCCGCACTGCAGACCAGTGAGGGCAGCCACACCTGTCATCCCGGCACTTGGGAAGTGGAGGCAGTCATCCTCAGCTACACAGTGAGTTTAAGCCTGCCTCAGAAAACAGATGTACTGTGTGTATTGCCATAGCAGAAGGAAGAACTTTCAGGTGGGCTTGAAGTGTGATCCATCGTTCCAGGTATTATTGTTGCATTCACATTCTAGAATTCACCCTAACCCTAACCTTTCTATTTGCATGTGGTGCACAGTCCTATGGCAAGAATGGGATTCTGGGGGCTGGAAAGAGAATTGAACAAATCCATCTTGTAGCATTATCATTAGTGTTATTTATTGCTTTTTTATTAAAACAAATATTGATTTTTATTGGGGACTATTGACTGAGAGTGCTAGGCAGGAAAGGTGCATGAATCACAGATTTCTGATCAGACACAATAAGGCACACTTTCTATAAAATGAGGTTTTAATTTGTCTGGCTTTAGAATCAGCATTTAAATTTTTAATATTTTATTTATTTATTGAATTTGAGAGAGGGTTGTGTGGGAGGAAAAGAAGGAGAGAGAGAGGGAGAGAGAGAGAGAAGAGAAGAAAGAAAGAGAGAGAGAATGGGTGCACCAGGGCTTCCAGCCACTGCATACAAACTCCAGACACGTGCGCCACCTTGTGCATCTGGATTTACATGGGTCCTGGGGAATTGAACTCTGGTCCTTCAGCTTTGCAGGTAAAGGCCTTAACCACTAAGCCATCTCTCCAACCCCAGTATTTAATTTTTTAAAATATATTTATTGTCCACAATGAGTTACATTATTTAGTGGGCAAACAATGAGTTCTTATCCCCAATTCCCCAATGCCCCTCCTCCCCATCCCCTATCAGCTGGATATCCTCCTCTGTGGGTCGTCTCGATCAGTCCTTGTGGCAGAGGACCATGGATAGCCTAGTGCTCAGCCTGGTTGTCCTGGCCCAAGTATGTTTTTACTGAGGGGTGCCATGCCTCTGGATAGTCTCCCCCACCACAGCTCTCACAATCTTTCCACCCCCTCTTCTGCTCAGTTCTCTGAGCCGTGGTTGGTGAGTATTAAGGCTGCTTTAATGTTGTGAGTTTAGGGGTCTTTGTGTCAAAAATTGTTGGTTTCTCTCTCACTGGCTTATCCTGTGTTGATTGAATGGCTGTGGCTGTGGGTCTCTTGTTCGTCCCATCATTCTCTGTGGGATTCCATATGGTTCCTCCACGATATGGCTGTGGCGGCTCATCTCTTGCCAGGATCTCAGCTATCTGCCTACGGTCGGATGGTAGGATTAGATGGGCCACAGCTGTCTTGCTGCATACTGAAAAATACAAACACATTCTCCATTGGAGAGTGAGATCAGTCTAGGTTAACAAATATACACAATTCTGGATTACCAAGATTCTATTTTTAGTAGCCTCTCCATCAGTTGCTCCCACAGTGCATCTTTTCTTGTGAGCCCAAGAGTACGGGATCTGGTGCCTATCACCCTGAATCCCCAGTTCCAGTCAAGGGCTCCCCCTCCCTAAGTGGAATATTTGGCTGAATTTAAAAGCTGTTGATTGTCTCCCCAGGCCCAGGCTCCTCCATTGCACAAGTGCTCCTTTCTTGGTTGGCTGTTCTCTCCCAGTAGGAGGTATGGTCAGCCTATTCATGGCCGCAGATTGTGTTTCATGCCAGTGGTCTCTGTTTACTCCAGCTGTTGTTGATCAGCTTCCCCTGGCAGCTTGTGCAGTGCCTTCCAGCAATACGCTAATTACCACCTGGGGGCTGGTTACCATTCCGGACCTCGAAGGGTCTCTTGATGCTGATCGATGGCATTCTGTGGTTTCTTCAGCAACAGGGTTTTGCCTCAGGCCTGGGGAGGGCATTCAAGGGCTTTGACAGAATTCTGTCTTGTTTTTGGAACCTCATGGGTCACTTTGGTCAACAGCTCAGTGAGGGAAGGAACCGGTGACTGGGACCAGGGGTTGTCAGACTGATCAATTATTCACAGGCTTAGACTCTCCCCTACTACTCATGGCCCCTCTTGCCAGTCGTCGCCCACTACTTGCTCAAGGATTGCTCTTGAGGATTTTATGTTTTTGAACCTAATTTGGTTTAGTCTCATGCTTAAACTGTTCCCCTCCCCCATCCCTTACCCCTCATTCATAACCTCTCAGTTCTTTCTACTAGTCAACATAGAGTTTAGGGTTATCCTGGTTAAGTACCACATATGAGGGAGAATATGCGGCATTCGATTCTCTGTTCTTTTGAGTGTTCGCTTAGTATGATCTGCTCAAAGTCAGACCATTTTTTCCTAAATTTCGATATATCATTTTTCCTTTCAGCTGAGTAATTGTGTAAATATACCACAGTTTCGCTATCCATTTCTCCATGAATGGGCATTTGGGTTGATTCCAGTTCTTGGCTATTATGAATTGAGCTGCTATAAATATAGTTGTAAAAATGTTTTTGCATCGGGATGTGACATCTTGTGGATAGATGCCTAGTAGAGGGATAGCTGGGTCCATTGGTAGTTCTATGTCCATTCTGTCTAGGAGTCTCCACACGAGTTTGCAATCCCACCAGCAATGAATGAGGGTTCCTTTTTCCCCCACATCCTCCCCAGCAACGATTGTCGTTGGTTTTCTTTATGATTGCCATTCTGACCGGAGTAAGGTGGTACCTCATTGTGGTTTTGATTTGCATTTCTCTGATGCTTAAGGATGCTGAGCACTTTCTTAGATGGGATAATGCCATTTGTGTTTCCTCCTCTGTGAATTCTGTTGAGATCAGTGCCCCATTTTGTGAGGGGGCTGTTTGAGATTTTATTATGTATTTTTTTTGAATTCTCTGTAAGATCTGGAGATTAGGCCTTTGTCTGAGTTATAGCTGGTAAAGATTGTCTCCCAGTTTGATGGGGGTATTTTGGCTCTGAGTATGGTTTGTTTGTCTGTACAGAAGCTTTTGAGCCTGATCAGGTCCCATTTGTTAAGTGATTGTTGCATTTCCTGGGCTGCTGGAGATTTGCTCAGGAAATTTTTCCCTACTCCTATTTCATGTAGAGTTCCTCCTGTTTTTTTTTCTTCCAGGGTGTTCAGGGTTACAGGATTTATATTGAGGTCTCTGATCCATTTGGAGTTGATTTTTGTGCATGGTGAAAGGAGTGGGTCTAATTTCATTTTTTTACATGTGTTTATCCAATTCATCCAGCACCAATTGTTGAAGATGCTATCTTTGGCCCAGCGTACATTGTTGGCCTCCTTGTGAAAGACCAGATAACTGAAGTTACTTCCATTTAAAGCTGGGTCTTCAATTCTGTTCCATTGATCTATCTGTCTGTTTTTATGCCAGTACTATGCTGTTTTAGTTACTATGGCTTTGTAGTATGTTTTGAAGTTAGGCATGGTGATACCTCCTGAGTAGGCTTTTTTACTTAGAATAGTTTTGGCTATCCGAGGTCTTTTGCCCTTCCAAATAAATTTAGAGATTATTTTTTCTATGTCTGTGAAGAAAGAGGTTGGGATTTTTATCGGCATGGCATTGAATCTGTATATCACTTTTGGCAGGATTGCCAATTTTACTATATTGATTCTCCTTAACCATGAGCATGTAATATCTTTCCATCTTCTTACGTCCTCCTCTATTTCCTTCTTGAGTGTTTCAATATTTTCCTTATATAAGTCCTTTACAGCCTTGGCTAGTGATATTCCAAGGTATTTGATTTTCTTTGAGACTATAGAAAATGGGACAGTCTCCCTGATGTCTTTTTCTGTCTGCTTGTCTTCTGCATATAGAAAGGCTACTGATTTTTGTGTGTTAATTTTGTATCCTGCCACATTGCTAAAGGCATTAATCACCTTCAAGAAGTTACTGATACTATTCTTTGGGTCTGATATATAAAGGATCATGTCATCTGCAAAGAGGGATAGTTTAATTTATTCCTTTTCGATTTGTATCCCTTTTGTGCCCTTCTCCTGTCTTATCGCTTGGGCTAGAACTTCTAGCACTATGTCAAAGAGCAGTGGTAAGAGTGGACATCCCTATCTTGTTCCTGAATTGAATGGGAACTCCTTGATTCGTTCCCCATTGAGAACCATTTATGCTTTAGGAGTTTTGTAAATTGTCTTTATTAAGTTGAAGTATAGGCTGTCTATGCCTATTCTTTCCAGAGCTTTGACCATGAAGTGGTGTTGAATTTTGTCAAAGGCCTTCTCCGCATCTATTGAGAGAACCATGTGGTTTTTGTGTTTGAGCCAATTAATGTGGTGTTTATCGACTTGCGTATGTTGAACCATCCCTGCATCTCTGGGATAAAGCCAACTTGGTCAGGGTGGATAATATTTTTAATGTAGCATTGTATCTGGTTTGCTAGGACTTTGTTCAGGATTTTTGCATCTAAGTTCATCAGAGATATGGGTCTGTAGTTCTCTTTTTTTGTTGCATCCTTGCCTGGTTTGGGGATTAGGGCAATGGAAGCTTCATAGAAGGTGTTTGGAAGCCTTCCCTCTTTTTCTATGCTTCTAACAAGCTTCAGAAAGAGTGGTTTCAGCTCTCTGCTGAAGGCTTGGTAGAATTCAGCTGAGAAACCATCTGGTCCTGGGCTTTTCCTTTTGGGAAGATTTTGATTACATCTTCAATCTCTGTGGATGTGATAGGCTTATTTAGTGATTTTATATGCTCTGGGATAAGCTTTGGTAGTTGGTAGGTGTCCAAAAACCTATCCATTTCTTCCAGGTTCTCTAATTTTGTGGAGTAGAGGTTTTGGAAGTATGACCTGATGATACTTCCAATGTCTTTGGGATCTGTTGTGATCTCCACCTTGTCCTTTCTGATTTTGTTGATTTGGGCTTTCTCAGTTCTTTGTTTGATTAGATTGGCCAGGGGTTTGTCAATCTTATTAACTTTTTCAAAGAACCAACTCTTTGATTTATCTATTTTTTAAATCATTTTCTTGATTTCCAATTCATTAATCTCAGCTCTGATTTTAATTATTTCCTTTCGTCTTGAGTTCCTCGGGTTAGCTTTTTCCATCTGTTCCAATGATCTTAGGTGGGTGGTTAGGTGATTGATTTGAGACCTCTCTGTCTTTGATAAGAAGGCTTTTAGTGCATTTAGGCATTTAGGACTGCCTTCATTGTGTCCCACAATTCTGATAAGATGTGTTATCATCATCATTTACTACCAGGAAATTTTGAATTTCCTGTTTCATTTCTTGGATGACCCAATCATTTTTTAGGAGCGACTTGTTCAGGCGCCAGTACTTTGTGCATTTTCTGGATCCTGTTCCATTGTTAATTTCTACCATAATGCATTATGGTCTGATATGAAGCAAGGAACTATGTCAATCTTCCTGAATTTGTTTAGGGATGATTTATGACCTAGGATATGATCAATTTTAGAAAAAGTTCCATGTGCTGCTGAGAAGAATGTATATTCTGTATCTTTGGGGCGGGACGTTCTGTAAATATCTGTTACCCCCAGCTGGTCAATGGTGTTATTGAGCTCTGTTATGTCCCTGCTGATCTTCTGTTTGTTTGATCTGTCTAGAGCTGATAGAGGTGTATTAAAGTCTCCTACTATGATGGAGTTAGAGTCTATTTCTGCTTTATTTTTGAGTAGGGTTTCCTTTATGAACTGTGTTGCACCCAAATTTGGTCTATATATGTTAATGATGGTGATATCTTCCTGTTGGATCATTCATTTGATTACTAGGATGTGACCATCATTGTCCTTTTTTAATTGATTTTGGTGTAAAGTCTATTTTGTCAGAGATTAATGTAGCCAGATTCGATCTTAAACAGAACTCTTTCCTGTTGGGTTGTTCTGTCCCCAGTCAGGCTCAGACCTTTAGCCGTCTGGATCCCTCTGTATGTGACTGTTTAGTCTTAGAGCCACCACATAGGCCCCTTTCCCCAACTGGTATGCTGCAGTAGAAATATCCCCAGCACCCCAGGCTATAGAGCCCAGTGTTTTCCCACCTGACTGCAGCAAGCAGATCTGGAATGCTATCTCCCCCACTAGGGGTAGAGACTCAAGGCTCTAGACTCTCCTTAGGCCAGTACTTGGTAGACCTGTTCTGATTCCAATCCAGCCCCAGCCGCCCAGACTCAAGAGCCTGGTGAGAGCTTTCTATTGCTCATATAATCTGTGTTTTCAAATTCCTGGACCAACTTGTGTCCTACCTTCAGTGGTACACATTCCCTGGTGTCCGCCGAAATCACCAGTTCCCTCCTGGCAGTGGCGTGGTCCCTGCCTGAACTGGCCTCTGCCCTCCCAGCAATGGCAGCGGTTCCCAGGTATCTGCCAGAGGCCTGGCCCTGCCCTGTGCTGCGGTCCCAAGTGGGCTTCCAGCACCGAGCTAGGTCAGTTTGCCCTAGAAGCGCGTCTGCCTGTGTGTGTGTGGGGGGGTGGTCATGGAGAGAAGTGTGCCCAAGGATTGGGCCCTGGAGGGAGGGGGCTGCGGGAGGGAGAGGTGCTCAGCTGGCAAAGGCTCGGGAAGTGCCTGCAAGGAGACAATGGTGATGGCGGGAGCTTGGGGTGGGGGAAGGGCGGCTCTATGTTCCTCTGCGGAGCAGAAAGCCGCTGGGGAACCCTGTCCCGGCTGGCGGCTGAGCTGGGGAGAGGGTAGGCTTGGGTTCAGGGCCAGCTGGGGTCCGGGGTTTGGATCCCAGCTGGATAATCAAACCTTTACGGAGAGAGTCCTGGTGAGGCTGCTACCCATTCGCCATCATGCTCCGTCCCCTCCCCAGTATTTTTTTTAAAAAAACTTTTAATTGATAACTTCCATAATTATAGACAATAAACCATTATACTTCCCTCCCCGCGCCCCCTCGTATCTCCCTTTTCAACTAGTCTCTAATTTTTTTGGTGTTATTATCATTTCCTCCTATTATGAAGGTCTTGTGTAGGTATTATCAGGCACTGTGAAATCATGAATATCAAGGCCATTTTGTGTTGGGAAGTTTGCATTGTAAGCAGTCCTACCCTTCCTTTGGCTCTTACAATCTTTCTGCCACCTCTTCCTCAATAGACTCTGAGCCTTAGGAAGTATGATTATTTTGGCCTGAACATTTTTTTAAAAAGTACTTATAAGGTAGTTTGGTGGGCATAGTATATGTATCTAGTCAGACATCAGCAGGCATTACTCCCCAAGGGTTCATGACCTCCCCCATAGACTTTCGACTAGGTCTTACATACTGGGCATGTATTCCCTCCCATGGAGCAGGCCTCCTGTCCAATTAGGGAGAAATTGGTTCCCCCCACTATTATAGATTATATTATAGATGTGCCACTATTGCCCCAGTTGGTACATTTCACCTGGCTGGCCAGTCTTAAGGCTTGCAAGGGCCACTGTTGTTTACCACCATTGATGAATTCTCTCTCCCATAGGGCTGCATGCAGCCATAGCTTTTACCAGCTTTCTGTCAGCTGGTTAATAATGAGGAGGTTTCCAGCTCAGCTCCAGCTGGATTTCAACACTGATGTGCAACCCAAGCATATGTGGTCTCCAGCAATACCTTTTCATTCTGATGGGCAACCAATAGCCTTAGTAATGACTTACAATTTTTTTTGGGGGGGAATCTCAGGAACCTCTCTGGACAAGAACTTGCTGAAAGGTATCCCATCTCTGACACTGAAATTCGGACAGGAGTGAGATAGAAACTCAGAGTAGTTTTAATTTGAATTTCCCTGATTGCTAAGGAAGTAGAACATATTTTTATTTATTTTCTAAATCTGCTGCCCTACATGGGTTGCCCACATGCCCAGGCTGGAGGAGCTGATGAAGGAGTGGGCAGTGGGGGTAGTCGGGGTCCTGCCATTTGGTCAGGGGTGGCCCTACTTGGGTTGCCTGTGTGCCTGGCACAGAGGATGCAGAGGAGTGGGTGGGTGTGGCCTGGGGTCCTGCTGGTTATTTGGAGGTGGCTCTACCTGGGTTGCCTGCACATCTGTCATGGAGGAGGTGTTGAGGCTGGCCCAGGATATTGCTGGTCTGTTGGGCATGGCCCTAACTTGTGCTGTTTAATTTCTGTGAGTTTGTGTATGTTCTATAGTTTTACTTTTTATATATTTGTAGGTTAATCCCTACAAATTAGATTAGAGGGAATTATTTCAATTTTCCTACATTAGTTAAGATTTGTTTTATGCCCTAAAACATGGTCTATTTTAAAGAATGTTCCATGTGGTGCTGTAAAGAATGAGGACTTTGTAGTGTTTTGATGAAACACTCTCTAGACATCTGTTAGGCCCATTTGTTCTATCATGTGCTTCAGTCCAGATGCTTCTGTTTACTTTTTGCCAGGATGACCTGTCAATAGGTGAGAGTGGGGTGTTGAAGTATCCAACTATAATTGTGCTTGGTGTTATCTGTGACCTCAAGTCTAGAAGTGTTTGTTTAATGAAGTTGGGAGCACCTGTGTTTGGTACATATATGTTTAGAATTGTTCTGTCTCCAGTTGAATTGTTCCTTTGATCACTATGAAGTGACCTTCCTTATCTAACTAATGCTGGTTTGAAGTCTATCCTGTCTGATGTTAGGGTAGCAACACCTGCTTGTTTCCTAGCCCATTTGCTTGAAATACTGTTTTCCATTTTGTCACCCTCAGAAGATATCTGTCTTTTATGAAGATGTGAGTTTCCCTGAGTCAACAAACAGTAGGGTGTTTCCTTTTAATCAAGTCTGTAAGATTGTGTCTTTTTTGTTGGAGCTTTGAGGCCATTGATGTTAAGAGTTATTATTGAATGGTATGTAGATTTCTTGCTTTTGTAGTTTTTCCTGTTTTTACTTTACTCTCTTGATTACCTATTTATTGAATATGGTTTATTTTTTCCCATTTTTTCATGTATGTGTTTTTCTTTCTCTTCAGTCTGAAGGATCCTTTCAAGAATTTTCTGTAGAGCTGGCTTTGTAGACATAGATTCCTTTAGCCTGTCTTTGTTGTGGAAAGTCCTTATTTCTCCTTCAATTGTGATGGATAACTTAGCAGATATAGATGATATAGATATAGATATCTTGGATTACAGTTGTTTTCTTTCAAAACTTGCAATACAATGACCTTAAGCCCTTCTGGCTTTTAAGTTTTTTTTTTTATATTGAGTAATCTGTTGTTATTCTGCTTGGTTTGCCTTTATAAGTTACTTGATGTTTCTCTCTTACTGCCTTCAATAGATTTTTTTGATATGTGTGTTCAGTAGTTTTATTGTAATATGGTCTTGAGAGGTTCTTTCCTATTTTGTCTCTTTGGTGTTCTAAATGCTTACATCTGCATTGGCACCACTTTCCTTATTTGGGGGAAATTCTCTGATTTTGTTGAAAATATCTACTATGCCCTTAGAGTGAAATTCCTCTCCTTCCACTATACCCTGAATTCTTAAGTTTGATCTCTTCATAGTGTCTTGAAATTCCCATTCATACCTTCCTATTAGTTTGCCCTCTTTTTGTTATACTGTTCCAGGTCTGACACCCTGTCTTCCAGTTTAGATATTCTGTCCTCTCCTTGGTCCTTTCTATTGGTGAAGCTCTCTACAGAGTTTTGTATTTGACTTACTGTGTTTTTAACTTCTAGCATTTCTGATTGGTATTTCTATTTCCTTATTCATATCTTGTATCAACCTCCTCATTTCCTTCATTTAGTTTTCTGTGTTTTCCTTTATGGAGTTTGGTTTCCTCTTTGATTTCTTTGAACATAGTTATAATCATTCTTTTGAATTCTTTGTCAGACATTTCAATTAAGTCAGTCTTACTGAAGGTCATTTCTGATGGATTTATAGTTTTTGGTGGAATTGTCTTGATTTTTTTGTGTTTCTTGTATTATAATGTAGAGTGTTTTTTTTTCCATCTTCAGTCAATTCAATGCTTGGGATTTCCTAATTATCTGCTATGTTCTTAGACATGTAGATCAAAAGTTCTTCTGGGTGGGAGGCTCATGTGTCAGGTGAGGCTTTTATATTTCTCACAGAGTGACTCAATGAGTTCCAGTTGCCTGTGAAGCAGATATTCTGGTAGGCTGGGTGGAGCAAAAAATAGTCTGATATGCAAGTGGTGATATACACACAAAAACAAGACCAGCATACAGTATTTATGCAAGGGTGGGATTAAACAGGTAACCTTAATAAACCTAAAGTTCCTAAAGTTGTGTGTGTTAACTCACACCCTCAATCCTGTTGACTGGGAAGCTGAAATACCTGTTTTATGTTGGGTTCCTGGTCAGCCTGTGACCGAGTGAGTCCCTACCCCTAAGAAATACAGAAAAACAAAAGACAAAAATGCAGTATAAATCAAGAGATATCAATTGCAATAAATTCATTTTCAAAATCCAGGTTACCTCTTGGGATGGTCTCCCAAGTCCCACCAACACTGAGTATGAGGCTGGCTCCCTCCTGGTTGGGCTGTGAATCTGTTATTTAGATAAGCTGTACTTGCGTGCATGGCTGCTCTCGTAGCTGTATTTCCCAGGTCTCCAGTGTCTCCAGGTGTTGGAAGTTGGGGGATGGGAGGGTACCTAAACCACTATGGGGCTTCTCACTGGGATCCTCTCTTTCTGGGTCTTCCAGGGAAGTCTCAGTTGTCTCCTTCGTCAAGATTTTTGACTTTGTGAGGCTGCTGTGAGTAGAAAATCCTTTCCTCATGGTTCTGCTTGTGTGGGGGCAGGAGCGTGTAGCTCCTCCTGGCCTAATGCTGGAGCCACTGACTGAAAACCACCAGCATGATGGTTGCCAGAAGCCCCAGTCTCTCTCCTGTTTCTGCGCTGGAATTAAAAACTTCCCACACATCTTCAGTTTTTGGTAGAAGAGTATATTTTGTAGTTTCTCTGCCTTCTTTCTCCCCCTCCCCCACCCCAGGGTGCTTTGGTGTATGGCTACTACATTACCATCTTAACTGGATGGGTATTTAAGTTTTAATCAAATACATTTTTAGAAATTTATGTATTGCTAATAATTAGACACCCAGTATGAAGTGTTGTGTTGGTACCCCCATTTCCCTCCTCCCTGGCCCCAACCCACTAAGGACCCTCCTCAGTGGGATTGCCAGAATGGTCCATGGGATGGGGGGTTATGAACTGCATGAGCTGTAGCCCATTGTGTGTGTGTGTATGTGTGAGTGTGTTGTTGAGGGGGCAATGTCTCTGGATATTCTCCCCCACCACGGCTCTTATTCTGTATTTTACCTATAGGTTATTACCTTAACCTTTAAAGTATTCTGTGTGTGTGTGTGTGCATGTGTGTGTGTGTGTGTGTGTGTGTGTGTGCGTGTGTGTTTGTGTGTACACTTGTGTGCAAGTCAGAGGATGACTTTGGGCTTTGGTCCTTGTTTTCCACAGGTCTTTTGCTTCAATCACCAGATTAGTTGGCTGGAAAGCTCCTGGGCAATTCTTTTGTGGCTGTCTCCCTTCTCATCATTGGAGAGCTGGGGTTACGAACTATGTCTGTCTACCACAGTGTCCAGGTTTATATGGGTTCTGCAATTCAAACTCAGGTCCTCACAGCAAGGACTTTCTCCACTGAATCGGCTCCCCACCCCCTTTTACAATATCTTTAGTCCTGTGCGGTATAACATTATCTTAATTTATTATTTCAGCTTATAAGTAATATGAAGTAATAAGCATTTGATAACTATTTTATCAACATTAAATTTAAAGAGTATCTGAAACTTGTTTTGTGAAGGATTATTTATGTGTCATACACCTTTAATCCCAACTCTCTGGAGTCAGAGGTAGGAGGATCACTGTGAGTTCGAGGCCACCCTGAGACCACATAGTGAATTCCAGGTCAGCCTGGACTAGAGTGTGACACTACCTTACATTTTTTTTTTCATAGATAGATTAAGTATGGGAAATTGTTGCGCTATTTTTCTAAACAGTCAAATATTGGTAATTTCATATGCATTTTTTGGTGTTAGGAATTGAATGTATGACTTCAGATGTACTTGGCAAGTTCGTGTAGTTTTTGAGCTATAAAATCACCAAATTTTTTTGCGTGTGTTTGTGTGTATGCACATGTGTGTGTGTGTGTACAGCTGCACTTGCCCTGTGTGCACAGATACAGAGGCCAGAGTAGAACATTGGGCATCCTCCTCTGTAGGTCTTCTGTATTGTTTCTCATTCAGCTTGGAGCTTCTGTTTTGGTCAGACTGGCTGACCAAATGGACCTTTGTGACTCTCTTGTGTCGACCCCTCAGGCCTGGGGCTGCAAACATTCACGGCAATGCCTTGCTCTTGACATGGGTGCTGGGGATCAGACTCAAGCCCTCATACCTGTGTGGCACTCTTACCCACTGAATCATCTCCCTAGACCCAAAGATGTTTTTGATAGATGTAGTCACATGTCATAGTGCAATATTCAAACAAAGGTAGAAGTTTTATCTTTTTTCATAAGAAATATGTACTTTAACATTCTAGGATCTTTGGGCTAGAGACTCTTAAGATGTTCTCTGTTAGAAAAGAATAAAATCAAGACAACTGAAGGCTAACTCAGCAGGTTTCCTGCCAGCCCACCCTGTAACACTTGAACATTGATCCGGTACCTTTCAGGGATGAAAGCTTTGAATGGCACTTTGTCCTTGCCTTCTTGCTCCTGATCATGGGGTAGCATCTCGAAACTCCAGGTCCCTATATGAGCAGCAATGATTGCATGAGGGTTTTTTGGGTTTCTTTTTGAGGCAGGGTCTCACTCTCCAGGTTGCCTAGGAACTCACTTTGTAGCCCTAGGCTGGCCTATAACTCATAGTGATCCTGCCACCTCAGCTTCCCTAAAGCTGAGATTGCAGACATGAGCCACCACATTGGCTTCAAGTCTTTTATTTTAAGGTAGGGTCTCATTTGAGACCAGGCTGACCTTGAATTCACAGTAACCTTTCTACCTCTGCCTCCAGAGTGTTGGGATTAAAGGTATGAGCCACCACTTTTCCTGCTAAGTCTTTTGTTTTCTTGCTGCAGGACCTCATTCTATATCCCAGGGTGGTCTTGAACTTGGCTTTAATACTTGTGCCTCAGCCTTCTGAGTGCTAGGCTTATGGGTCTACATTTTGCCATGGAGTTTGAATCACACACAGTGGTCTCTGCAGCTGCCAGTAGAGCTGTGTACCCACCAGTACATCCTGGTTTTCATGGAATCAACAGTGCTCACAGGCAGCTGAGTTTCCTACTAGACAAACATGCCTCTGGCTTTCTTCTGTTTTGCTTAGAAAATTGTAGTTTTAATAAAACACTGCTTCAATGAGTTGGGTTTGTAGAACTGGCTACAAATACCTGCTTTCAGAAAAAACGTTGATAGAGATTCTAATTCATTTTGGATTATAGAATCTAATTTTTAAAAAATACTATTGTAGCTTTATGGATAAGAGACCTAAATGATATTCAAAACCCTGCCATTTGGGAAGCTAGTGAACATACCTGTCGCCTCCAAAGTTTCTTCATGACCCTTTCTTTTCTTTGTTTTTACTTTTCATTTTGTTATTATTATTAAGTAGAAACTTTGTGTGCACAAATCATGTATTGGTGCCTCCATATCCTTCCTTTATGCCTCTCCATCCTCCCCCCCCCCCCGTGTGCCCTTCCTAGTGGGGTTGCTGGTATGCTTCATGGGATTGAGGATTATGTGTTGTATGAACAGTAGTCAGTCATGGGGAGGGGGGATATTCTCCTCCACCATGGCTCTTATAGTCTTTCTGCCCCCTCTTCTGCAAAGTTCCCTGAGCCATGGTGGGTGAGTTTTGAGTCTGCTTTAGAGCTATCCTTGGTATAGGTTTTTGGGCTCGCTGGCACAGGTTTTTGGGCTCAGGTTTTTGGGCACAGGTTTTTGGGCTCGCTGTGGAAGTAGCACTCTTGTTCATCTCTCCACTTCCTCTGTTCTTTTACGTGGGCCCTAGCTGATGTGTTAGGGGTGGTTCATTTCCTGCTGGGGAATCAGCTATCATTTCTGGTCTTGGTAGAGCTGCGTTGTCCACAGTTCTTGTTGCCTTCCTAAGATAAAAAGAGATTCTTCAGCAGAGAGTGAGATCAGCATAGGTGAAATGGGTTAAGCATTGCCAATTTGGCAACATTGTAATGGGTGTAGTCTCTCCTTAGGCCCATGATTAGTGGAAGCTTCCCCTTGGGGTCCAGATTCTTGGTCTCCAAAGGAGTTTGGCTTGGATCCCAGTTACAGCTATGGGTTCCTTGCCACTGAGAAGATCTCTTAGCCAATCAGAGAACCCTTGATTATTCACCCAGGTTGAGTGCCACTATTGCACAGGTGTGTACATCTTGTTGCTTTCATATAGTAGTAGTGCCCCTGCTTTCTCAAAACATTGGTGGCCCATTTCCCCTGGCAGCTCATGTAGCACTTTCCAGCACTGTACAGGCTAACCATCTGGGGACTGGCTTCCTTCCAGATTCCATTCAGGTCTCTTGATGTGTGTCGGTGGCCTGTGGTGTCTTCAGCAACAAGGTCTTATACCTCGGGCAGGTAGTCAAGTGCTTTGACAGAAGCCTGTCTTGTTTTGAGGACCTGGAAGGTCTCTCTGATCAACAGCTCAAAGTGCGTCGTAACCAATTACTGGTCCTGGGAGTTACAAACCAGAGCCAAATGTTTCAGGATTAGATTCCATCCCACCCTCTTCAGGGCCCTTCTTACCAGACAAATACCCCTGTATTCCTTTGGAGGGTTCTATCTTTTAGCCTACTGTCCAAGAGTAAGGGTTCTGTGGTATGAATTTATTTTGGGTTTAGTTTTGTGTATATCTCACCCCTTCCCCTCCCCCCAAGCCCTTCCATCCCTATTATCTGTCCCTCAAATTGCTTGTCAGGTTTGCTTGCAATTCAAACTGATTCTGGTTAGGAACCACAGATGAGGGAGAATATGCGGCATTTGTCTCTTTGTTCTCTGTTCTCTGAGTATGATCTGTTCCAGGTCAATCCATTTTCCTGCAAATTCCATTATATTATTTTTCCTTATTGCTGCATAGCATTCCATCATATATATGTACCACAACTTTGATATCCATTCATCCATTGATGGTCATTTGGATTGATTCCAGTTCTTAGCTATTGTGAACATGGTTGAGTAATTGTCTCTGTATTGAAGAGAGGAGTCTTTAGGGTAGATGCCCAGTAGAGGAAGAGCAGGGCCAGTTGGTAGATCTTTTTTTCATCTTTTTTTCTGAAGCCTCCACACTGATTTCCATAGTGATTGTACAAGTTTGCATTCCCACCAGCAGTGAATGAGGGTTCCTTTTTCCCCACATCCTCGCCAGCATCTGTTGCTGTTAGATTTTTTTAATGATTGCCGTCCTAGCTGGAGTTAGCTGGAGCCTCATAGTTGTGTTGATTTGTGTTTCCCTGTGCATCTGGCTTGCTCCTGACTCACTCATCTGTGAGCACTCTGGGGCACGCTGCATGGTGGTGGTTGTATTAATGGCCTTAGGGTCTTGTCTGCGTTGGCTCCAGTCCTGTTGGGGTCTTGATTTTCTTCCCTGCAGGTTTGAAGCTGTCGAGTAGTCTGTTCTCTGACTACATCGGGTAGTCTGATGCCCTGCTAAAGTCACCTTTGAAAAGCATTCGTAGATGGCTTTAGTACTCATGAAATTGTAGACAGCATTAACCAGGAAGTAGGGGCTGTGGCACACAACTCACACACTGTGTTATGTAACCCTTCAGTTCTTAGGTGTCTCCCTTTTGAAGGTCAAGCCACTCCTGAAGTGCATGCCACTGGACAGCTTCAGTTTAATCATTATTTTGCATTTGATGTTGTAGAATACAGCTTATCCCCTTAGAATTTAGTCCATTGGTTTTCTGGTCAGTTTTCTCGAAGGAAGTGACCATTCTCATAGCTAGATCAGCAGGGCCTTCTGGCTGAGTTTAACCCTGTCCCTGTCACCATGTCTGTACCCTAGAAATAGATGGTACTGGGTGAGATCTGTCCCTCCCTGCCCACTGTGCTCCCAGGGAAGGCCTCCTGCTTTCTCCCTCATGTGTGCATGAAGGTGTAGGTGGGTGTTGGGTTTGGGGACTGGAGGAGGATGCAGGGTGTAAGTGGAGGAGGGGCACCCTCGGACTCCTGTTGCGGAAGGAATACTCCATTATGGATTCTTTGCTGGTGGGACTTATTCTCACTACATTTGTTAAATGGTGGTTTCTTAGTCCTGCTTGTTTTGTTTTGGGATTCTGGAGATGGAGCCCAGAGCCTTGTACCTGCTGCACAAGTAGTATACTGCAAAGTTATGCCCCTTGCCCATGGCTTCCTGTTGCCACTGTACCTTCCATGTTTGTTACAGGAACTCTGTTACAAGGAAGAGCTGGTCATTCCACTCTACTTACCTATTGAATTATTTATTTAGTGATATAAATTTTGTGTGTGGTGTGTGTTTGTGTGCAGATATGCAACCCCTGTATACATGCGTGTGGAAGGCAGAGAATGTTGGGAGTTTTCCTCTTGCACTTCTGATTCGTTTCCTTGAGACAGAGTCTCTCACAGAACCTGGAGCTGCTGTTTTTTTTTTTTTCCTGTCAGATTGGTTGAGCCTTAGCAATTCTGTTTCAGGCCTTCCTCTGGTCTGGGGTTATAGGCATACATGGCCATACCGGGCTTTCATGTAGCTGTTGGGGATCTGAACTCATGGCAAGCACTTTATGGACTGAGCAATCTGTGCCCCTCCATCACTTTTTGGACACATTCTTCCCTCCTACCCCAGGAGGCTCCTGGTTCATCCCAGCAGTAAGTACCTGGTTCCACTGCTGCAAAACAGCCATTGCTCAGTGCAGGCCTCATGCCTGGTTTTTGAAAACAACGCTGTAGGAACCAAGGTCTGTGCCCCACACTTCCTTGGTGTCTTTTCTTCTAGGCCCGGCAGCTTGGGGGTGGATGCATGTAAATAATCACATATTCATATCTGGGTCAGGAGACTTGTGGCTCTGGTTGTTTGGTTGGTTAAGTTGAAGGTGTATAGCCAGCACGCTAGGGTGGGCTGAAGTGGGAAGATGCTGTGTGTGAGTTAGGAGAGGCCAGGGTTACAAAGTGGGGAGTTGTTGACTTTTCCTGAGGAGACATAAGCCCATGTGTGTTCTCCTCAGAGCACCCATGACAGACCAGAGTTTAGTTTGGGGAACCAGTGCGTTGATTGGGCTTACTTACAGGAGCATGGGGTGGGGTGACTTAGAGGAGCAGGGGTGACCCCAAAGGAGCTGCATCACCAAAAAGTCTGATCCCCGCCCAAATGATGACTTCCCTTAGTGTTGCAGAGGCAGAGTTCCCTTTCAGTTCCAGCCCTATTGCAGCTCTAGTGCTTCTTGAGACCACCCCGTGCTGCTGGAGTCACAGGAGGGAATGGCAGAGGTCTCAGGTGGTTCTGCCGAGCTCCACATCTGTTATCTCTGTGAGTCATAGAATGGCAGTAGGCCTCCTGAAGGTCTCTTGATGGTCACAGACGCTCTGATGAACATGGAGGACAGCATTCCACAACAGTCACCCTGTCTACTTACTCTTTTGAGAACTGGTTTTGTCACCAAGGGTGTGAGTGCAGCCTGGGAAAAAAGTCCAGAGCTTTGCATTTTTGAGGAGGCCAGGAGAAGGTGCCCAGAGGCCATGGTGATGGTTGAGAGTGGAATTCCTAGAACCAGACGCAGGCACCTCAAGGAGGGAGAGGCCATCGCTGTCCCACGCCAGGAACCGGGCCAGCGTGGCAGGGGTTCTCTCTGCTGTAGTCATCGTGACTGTGGCCCTCAAGGAGAGCACGTCCGGAGTGCAGGCAGGAGTATGCTGAGCTGTGTAAACGGGGCATTTAGGTGATCTTAATTTTATACAACCAGAACTCTTTCATCTTCAGCATCTGTTTCACAGCTTGTAATGCTGGAAAAGCCTTTGCAGGCTGAGCCCAGAGCCAAGTTCACATGTGTAACTATGTAGTTCCTTATGCCAAGCTTTCTGCTTATCTAACTCTTCTCTGACTTTGAGCTGTCAGATCCTTAGATGCCTGTGAGTCTGTAACTGGCTTTGTATTTAGCTTTGCTCTTTCTTTTCTCTGTTGCCAACAGTATGCTGACTATTACACTTTGACTCTGTGTTGGTATCTAATACAAGTATCTTCTCTAATAGTTTGTTTGTTTGTTTTAGAATATCATGTAGCCCAGGCTGGCCTGAAACTTGCTATATAGACAAACATAACCATGAGTTTCTTGTCCCCCTGTCTGTTCCTCCAGAGCCCTGGGATTACAGGTGTTTACCTCCGCATCTGGTTTGGACATCGATAGGGATGAAACCCAGGGCTTCATGCATGCTACACAAGTCCTCTACCAACCGAGCTACAGTGCCGGCTTAGTTATCCTTTCAGATTAATTTTTTAGGGTAATCATTGCTGAATTATGTGCGTAGGTAATCTTTAAAACGATCTTGTCATTTGTGAATTTTGTTTGCACTATTATTAAATTTATGGTCTAGCTTGGTGAAAGGAGTATCTTCATTAATGGAGGAGCATGGTGTGTGTTTCTGTTAGAACGGCTCTGCCAGGCTGGCTGGGAGTCCCAGCACCCAGGAGGCTGAGGCAGAGAAACCGCTGCAAGTTTGAGGCTGGACTGGGCTGGGCTACGGAGTAAGAACCTGTCTGAAAGAACCCAAAACCAATACCAAACCAAACACAATCTTTAAAGAAACCTTTTTTCCTGGCTGTTTTTGTGCATGTCTGCAACGTTTTTGGATCACAATTCCTTCCTGTTATCTTTCTCTGGTTCCTTCTTGCCTCAACCCCTTCCCCTGAATCCCTTCTTTTTTCCAACCAGTCCCTCTTGTCTTATTTTAGTTTTATTTTCCTCCTCCCCCCTCCATGATGGAATGTTATGGACTCAATGTTATGTAGGTCTTGTACAAGTAGTGAGTGCCACTCTACGAGGTCATGAATATGATGGCCACTTCGTGTCCAGAAGACAGCCTTCCAGAACCCTCCTCTTCACGCTCTGCTCCTACATTACTTTTGTGTCCTCTTCTGCAGTGTTCCCAGAGCCTTGGAGGGGTGGTAGACCCGTTTAGCACTGAGCACTCAGCAGTGACGTATTTTCAGTACTTCGATCAGTGCCCAGTAATCACCAGCATCTGCAAAAAGCAGCTTCTCTGACCAAAGGCGAGAGCCGCACTACTTTATGGGCACAAGTTTAAACATGGAGAGAGCAACTTGAGGGGCACAGTGTTTTTATCCAGGCAAGAGCAGTAATAGCTTCCCAGCTGTAGACTTCTGACTAGGATTCCAGTACCAGGCACGAGCTCCTCCTGTGGAGTGGGTCTCATATCACACCAGAGAGTATTTGTTTAACCCGTTAACAGTCCTGCCACGGTTGCTCCAGTGGGCACATGTTGCCTGACTGCTTAGATGAACGCAGTCTGAAGTAGATTATCTTCATTGTCTTAGCTCTGGAGCTCCTTACAAGGAAAATCCTTACAAGGGACTTGTAGGGTGGTCTTAAGATGCAGATGTTCCCGTGATCACGCGGGCGCCCTCTGCACCTACACACAGTTGTCTCCGTCAAGCTATGGTGTGGGGTCCCTGCCCTGTAGTGCTCACAGCAAAATAAGTAAGACCCTTGCTTTTGGATTTGATTTTATTCCTGCTTCTCTGATTTCACTTAAGGAAAAAGAAAACTAAGAAGTTCTGAGTATCATTTGGTTTATTTCTTGCATATAAACTTTTTAAAAATGTGACTGGACCTTCAGTGTAATGGGCAGTGACCTTGAGGAATAAAGATGGAGGCTACTTGGGATCTATCGTCTCACCCGTCTCTCGTAGTTTGTTCGGAAGAGCTGTTTCATAGTTGTGCTAATTGAATTCTGACCTAACTGTCTCTGTTATGTCTGTTCATTGACTAGGTTTGCTGTCGCTTTTACAGAGTCAATGAAGGAAACGGCACAGCAGCAGTGGGTATGTGATTTTCTGTTATCATTTGGGTTGGGCTGGAATACCAAGAGGCAGCCTTATTAGATGTCCTCCAGCGGTGGATTGTGTTTTTCATATGCTGATCCTTTAAAATGTGTAGACACTCTCACAACTTCACTGATTTGTGTGTGTGTGGTATGCTTGCACGTGTGTGTGGGTATGTGTGTGGGTGTGTGTGGGGGTGTGTGTGTGGAGGTTGTAGGTTCACACTAGGCATCTTCCTTGATTGTTCTCCACTTTATATACTGAGGCAGAGCCTCTCACTTGAACCCAGTTTGTTCCAGGGATCCCCTGCCACCTTCCCCGTGTCAGTATTCCAGTGGGCCACCATGCCCACTCAGCATTTCTGAGGTGCTCATGCTGGTACAGCTGGTGCTTTGCCCAGCCCCCGAGGTAGCCTTATTAGATGACGCTTGGCGGAGCACAGTGGTGGAGAGTGTTTCCCACAGGTTGATCTTTTAAAAGGAGTAGTTGCTCTCAAAAAACTTCACAGATTTGTTGTTGTTCTTGTCATCAGACCACAAAATAGCCCAGTAACCAAGTCCTTCAATGTCTGATTTCTTATGTTCTCAGGGTGGGAG